>WACJ01000356.1:0-290440 GCA_008973525.1 Stenopsyche tienmushanensis
AGCGGACCGATTGGATACACTACGAGCTTGTTTAGTTACAGCTAGATATTTGCTACGTGCGCTTCTTACCCTCGTTACGGCTCTGATCATTAATGAAATGAACAAATATGTATATTTACGTTTGAAGCATACAGGGTTCTTGGCTTGTTTAATTATAATAGAAAATATAAAACTGAGAGAAGGACCTAATTTGTTTTGCTGGATCTTAATACAAAATCAAACCAAATTCTCTTTCGAGTAAGACGTGTACCGAACCAAAATAAATCGATATTTTCGAACCGGTTTAATTCCGGACTTTGTACCAACAAAATTATTGTTTTTCCGGTTTTGGATTACGGTTCAATTCTGATTCACAGTCACGAAAAAATATAAAAATACCAATTAAAAAAATAGTAGATACAAAATTCATATTCATACGGGAGCGATTCAAATATAACCCGGAATTTTGCTGTACACATTTATTAGCGATACAGTATTTTAGCGACAGTTTAACTTGAGTTGAAAAAGATTTGACTTGAAATGAAAAAGGTTTTACTTAGCGTTAAAATATTATAAACACACTCAAACCTCTTTTTGTGCGATTTCGTAGTTATGGGGTTTTTTCAATTGCCTTATTGTTTTCCTGTTTTTTTATTAATTTTTTTATGCGATTTTGGATATATTTTATAGAGCAGTTTCAAAGTTATGCGGTTTTTAAAATCCATGGAACGTTTCTTCACTTTTTCAAGTCATAACTTTTTTGTGCGATTTTCGGAATCTACCGCACAAAAAAAGGTTTAAGTATAAAATGCAAATGAAATATCTTTTTTTTCTACATAGTTCCTCTTATCAGACTTTTCCTCCATCGGATAAAAAGCTTTTTGATACCGTATTTTTTCTTCTTATAGCAAAAGCAACATCATTAGATTAAGAAAAAACGATTGCAAAACCATCTTGTAGCTTAAAGCTCAAAATTAAATTTGTCTTAATAAGTGTTGGTTGAGATCTAGCAATAAATGTAATGACATGAAGATGAGGACTCATAGCTTATTACGAATATATTACCGAAAGATATTGCCTAAACAACTAACTTTGCGGGTTTTTTTTAAATATTTCAATTTGCAATAATATATTTGCACACAAAATATATGTTCGCATGTATTTGAGCAGAGCATGATTTCAATTTCTTCCATAGATCATCGATCCCGTTCAAAATGTTTGCATTGCATGATTTCGATTTAAGATCAGCGCTTCTCAATTCGCATCGATATCGTTCGAAGCGCTGTTCTAAAAGAACACTGTCAATATTATCGCTGCGGTCGT
Source organism: Stenopsyche tienmushanensis (assembly GCA_008973525.1). Classification (NCBI taxonomy): domain Eukaryota; kingdom Metazoa; phylum Arthropoda; class Insecta; order Trichoptera; family Stenopsychidae; genus Stenopsyche; species Stenopsyche tienmushanensis. The sequence goes on from WACJ01000356.1 coordinate 1,303, forward strand.
ATCCGATGCTCAGACTTTCGAAAGACAATTTTGTGGCCAATCTAAAAATGTTTACTTAAATTCGTTTTACTGTCACCGAATTTCCTTATATTCTGTGGTTGGAGTAAATTATTTGTTTCGAAACTCATCAATCTCGCCGAGGTGAAGTCGAAATGTATCTTTTCTGCAAACATTCCTTTCGATGATCCAAGGATCTTCGATGTTGTCGACTCGAAAGTGTCGGCCTTGCATCGGTTATCCTGTATAGTTGCTTGCAGAATGGCATGGGATGAGTTCATGGCGCCCTGGGGCCCTAGTCGTCGCTTTAGTCATCGACGACCTTTGATTGGATTTATGAGAACTGCTGCATTTCCCGTATGTCTAAAATGTAGTAATCCTGCTTATTAAGCAATAAAGAATCCAATGACGCAAGTTGTCAGCGGCTAATTCACTGTATCTGTAAGTATTCTTCCTCGGTGAATTTATGGGCATTATCTTTGTGAGGCTTCTTTCCCGCCGTCGCTCGGGCCATCTTCCTTTTATTGGTTGCATATAATCAAAGGGCCGGGTTACAATAAATATGTATGATTAATTGCATACCGGTTTTCGTCAAAAAATGCATGGTGTTCGGATTTTGAAAGCGATAGGATTGCGTTATGTTTAGAGGTTCTGGCCGTGACCCAGACGATCGGTGGCGCCGGGAAGCGAACCCCAGATCTTCCATATTCGGACCACTTGTGCATCTTCCACTCTTGGACCAGTCTGCTTATTCAAGCAAATTCATAATACCAAGACGAGCGACTACCAGTAACTGTACCAGCGTTCCATCTCTTCCAATCTCGACGTCTCCGCTTGTAAATACATTACAGCTGATATTAAATATAACAAGTCTAAGTCTTATATTTTGAGTTTATCCGTCGCGTATTATGTATGTAAATCAAACCGGGATTATTTGACGTCATTTCGGCTCGCATCCACGAGCGGATTAAGGGTTTTATGGACCATTCAACCGTATTGAATTTTAGGTCTCGCCTCGTAAAAGCGTCTGTTAAAATAATGAAATGGATACGTTGCAAAAACGACAGGTTAAAATGTTTACCCCGTATACATTTTTCACTCTCGAAAGGCTATGAAAAAGAAATGCGTTTTTAAACTAAATCGTCAAAAAAATTAACGTCCCCTTTTATACACGGAAGATCCAATTTAAAATAAAATGATTTTTCTCCACTGGCAACATTATTAACATGGTAGTATTAACACATTACGCACGGGATTACATATTAACACATTACATACAATTTGCGGTGTTTGAATTGTAAAGCAGATGCAAAAAAAGAAGCAGATCATCGAAATGCTGCTGAAATATATTTGTAAGTGCTAAACACGCATGAAGTGTTCCCGTAAGTAATGTGTTAAAATATGATCAAGCTTTGTTATAATGGGTTAGTTCCTGCCAAATCCAGATTATGGAATCAATTTCACCGTATCTGCAACTTTAGAACAGAGGATTCAAACTCAATAGCTAACATGGACCTAAATAAAAAATCTTAAGTTTAGGTGGGCCGCAAAAAGTATATAATTGTTCATAGAAACGTAGATTTATTTATATATATATATACTTAAACTTTTTTTTGTGCGATAGATGCGTTCCGTGGAAAATCGCACAAAAAAAGCTATGACTTACATTAAAAAAAAAGTGAAGATGTGTTCCATGGATTTTAAAAACCGCATAACTTTGAAACAGTTATACAAAATATATTCAAAATCGCATAAAAAAAATAATTTAAAAAAAAAACAGGAAAACAAAAAGGTTACTAAAAAAATAACATTTTTGGTAACATTTAAAGGACGTCTTGCATAATTGGTAAGATTTTAAAGATGTTCGCATTGGAACTGTCCTTTGATGTTTAAGATTTTGTTAATTTTATTTTTTAAAATTTCAAAATTGTAAGATTAGCTGAATTAAACTACGAAATTAAGACTTTTCACTCAAGGTTTTGCTAAAAAAATGTACATTACTATCAAAGGGGCGCATTATACCTATGATTTTTAAGGACAGGAAAAGACCGGACCGCCCAAAATTTATTACAAATGCTGAGGATATCTTCATTATATTATCGCTCAAAAGAAATCGTCGTCTTACAAATTTTTAGCTAAGCACAAAATGGAACGAAACTAGAGCATCTAATGTGTCATTTTTTGTGCGTGTGTGTCAAATATTTATGGACGTGTAGCGCTTAAGAAATTCAAATTAAATAAACAGATACTAATCAATTTTCTGTCCTCATTCTCCATAGTAATTGTTAACGATGTGATTTTATTTTTCTTGATAAAATTTAAAGAAACATCATAAGAGTCTTCGGGAAGTACTGATTTCTAGAAAAACTTCAGCGAACGAGAGTGCTCTATACATTCGGACCAATTTTGTAAGATCTACAACAAATATTGAATGGAAAACTATTCTAACAAATCAAACAAATTTAAAATGCAAGATATTTGCACTATAGTCGAGCATTTTGCTCCGTATATAGTTTTAAATTTTAAATCAGACTGCATCTACATACCAAATGGATCACACGAAATGTTCATGCTTGAATAGGATGTTTATGCGCCACTTCTGAATTAAATATTACACATAGATGCGACAAATATAAAAATCTGTTTGATTGCTGCGTATACATTCCTATACCATTTTAAACTTTGGTGAGTTGTTGGGTGTGCATCCAAAAAGGTTTTTAAATTAGCACAAGCATGGTTTGACGGATGCACCATTTTGGCGCATATTGGTCTGATAAAGTGAAGCAGGGCCGCGGGATTGGGGAGAAGAAAGATGCGCACGCAATACGCGGAGAGAGGGAGACCGCGTTACACGTGACCTGAAGCAATAAATCACGTAACTGTACTACTGCGTTTCTTTTTAAATAAATACTAAGCGCATGTGTCTTCATTGTGGTGACTTTTTTTATCATAATAATCTCATTCATTTTCGAAAAATAAGATCAATTATGTTTGAATGCCCCCGGATGAAATATTAATTCGAGTCGATTTACAAAGTATAGTATATTAAATAGAGAACTGGTTCAATTGCGCTTCTAGAATTGCTATATCTGCATCGACGCCTCCATCATCAACACATGTTGACAATCTTGTCATTCAAAATATGACAAAATAGCGGCCAAAAATGCGGTTCGATGCTCATAGGTGTACTAAATTATTTGTCAATTAACGGTTGAATTTTTCGATCGGCGCCGTATTAATGGGCAAGCTCCGAATGTCTAATACGGACAATTGCATATGTAAATTTGAGCCTCGGAACCCATTGAAAATTTCAATTTTCTACGCACATGAAAGACCATGAATTATAGAAAACCACTCGGTTCATCATAGCCGGCGCGGAATTAAGACGCTCACGATGGTGTCAAAGTTCTGCTTTCATTCTTGGAATGTCGCTTTATCGAATGAATTTTTTTTTTGGTGATTCGCCGCCCATTTTATAATTGCCAAAACGGGATTTTACCCTTTGACATGATCATGACATCGAAAAAATGCAGCTATCCAATGCCGTCGTAATACGTTTTCGTCGATTGTGATACGAACCCATTAGTTTCGATGAGCTTATGGATCAGATCACTTTTGTTCGGCATATTGAAGTATAAAATGTAATTGGTGTTCGATCGAGTTTATCCGTCGTGTTGGAAGGCGGCTCAAAGGGGGTGGCAGCTGAGATAATTGCTCCTCTCTTCCGGGGCAATCGTTTAACGCTGATAATCCTGTTAGTCCAGCGACTGTAACTTAAATCGGCAACTCTAAAGCTTTGGATCTAAATTAAACAAGCAAACAGTCGACAGCCACTTTGGCTTTGCTACATGGATTGCCTTTGATGCTTGTAACTATAATAGAACTTTTAATTTGATGTGTACACATTTTCCAATGTGCATACATTGTATTAATTTTGAATATAAATGCATAATTATCAGGGTCGTAACAAGGGGGTGGCAAAGCAGGCGCCTGCTACGGGCGCAACTGGACATGGGGCGCAAAACGCAGAATGCTTGCCTAATCAACCCACAGCCCACCCGATCAATCTTCTTCGAACCACTTCGATTGGCATTGAGAGTTCATAATCGTTCTGTAGACATGTTTGGGTATGGTGTCCGATCGCATGGCGCTCATTTATCATGTCAGCGGTCCGAAAAGCGGACCGGTTGGACACAGACCTTGTGACCACCCCTTTTAGGGCTTTTTGCGGCATTTTCGGGGATAAAACCCGGGGCTTTCTATGAATTGTACGATTACGGAAGCCCCCTCAGAGACTAACCTACATTGGTGGCCCGCGCTAAATGAGGTCGCGGACGAGTCTAGACTCCCACCCAACCATAAAAACTATATATTTATTTATTTATCTTACCATATATTCAGGTTTTGCACCTTGCTGTATACTTTTGTTCAGCGGGTTGGTATGATCCCGAATAGTGGGACCATTGTATTGGTTCTGGGTATTTCTGAAGTGGTTACCTCATTTGGTCGACCACTGAGTTGTTCGTCTTGGCAGTTCGTACGGCCACGTTTAAACTTTGCCACCCATAAAACCCCAGGGGGGGGGGAGCCATCCCTACGCCCGTGGGCAACGGTTGAACCCCTGCGTCGGTTTGCTCATCAAACGCAGCTGGGGTATCCCAGCTAGCATGAGTTGGGTCACCCTGTGCTGCGCACCCATAAAGGGGTGTGTGGAACAGCCGATTACAGTAGTTAGTGGAGACTGTGTCAAAGGCTCACCACTATCCTCAACAGCCTAGGCAAACAGGGGAGAACGGTTTTAGGCTGTTTGAATGGCGACTTGTCTCCGTGGCTATTTGATCATCTGCTGCAGCCCCCTTCAAACTGAGGTTGGACTCGTGGTGGCAGTGAACCCGCGGTAGTCCCTTGAACTTAGCTTAAACAAATTCACTGAGAACGTTCATGGGGGGGCAAGTTAGATGCTTCATACCCTCATTATGGCTCTGACATACATACATAATTATATCACTATAAAAAAAAGAACATAATATAAGAATATAATTTAAATATGTATATGTATGCAGACATTAACGAATGCCAATACTTATTTATATGATTTATAATTTTGTACAATACTTCATAATAATGAAGAAACAATTTTTTTTAATATAAAGACACAATATAAGAATTTATGGAGTACATCACCGTCAAAAATAATTAAATTCAAAAATAGCCATATGCTAATTTTCAAAGTCATCAAAGAATACGCTACGGAGAAAGTGATAATTATAGGAGTATACTATTTTAAGCTGACATAGCGTCACAAAATACATTAACGTCATTGTGTAGGTTTTAATTGTGACAATCATTATGTATAACGTATTCGCTAATTTGAACACTGAATGAATTTAACTATAAAAAAGCAAACTCTACATAGAAAATCATTGTATTAAAAACATGTATACTTGGCTTTGAACTACAGCATATTTCAAAATTGATAACAGATCTTTATTTTTATTGTTACAGGATAAACTTTTAAACAAATTAGAAGAAAACGAACCAGAACTAGCAACATGCCAGGAAGAGGAGGTAAACATTTTTTTACTTTGCTTTAATACATTATTGCTATTTTAATATCATATAAAAACAATGATCAATAAATATTAAAGATACCAATTGGCTATTAATTAATACATTTAAAATTTATAGTGCGTGATATGCGTGAACGCAAAAGCAACTATGCAAACATCTCCATGTGGCCATCGAGTCGTCTGCCGCAAATGCTTTGTAAAAACCATTCAGATGGCAGTAAGTCAAAGACTACTACCGCTGCGATGTGTGATCTGCCGGGCCAAGATATTAAGACTCAAACAAACTTTACCCACCAGCAAAAGTTGGCAGGTGAGTCTTCCGCTTTAAAATTCAATACATAATTTTACAAACTCAATTATTTAGCATCTTAATATATTCGATATTGAATTCACAGGTCCCAGGATCAGCCAGTACTTATTCAATGGGAAAAGCTTGGGGCCTTGCTGGATCAGCGAGTGCTTATTCAGTGGGGGCACATTCTGTTCCCAATTCAGCTAGTTTATACTCGATGACCAGTGGTTCATCATCACTTTCAGGTTTTATTACAGTTTTTATCGTCTATTTACGACCATTTAAAATTTTAATTTGTACATATACAAATTGATTAAATCTGTAATATTATAGGGGTGTCTTCGGTGTCATCAAGTAGCGGTGGTGTCAGTGGTAGCGTTGGAGGACCCGGTGGATGTGGTCGTGTATGTGGAGGAGGTGACTGCGCCGGTGGTTGCTTGGGCGCAGTACCACGTCGCCTATCAATTCGCCAACCTGCTTCCAGTGCGTTGAGACGTTCTCAACATCATGCAATGAAGGTATTGTAACAAATCTCTTAAAAATATATGAATTATTAATATAAATCGTTACATTTTAATTAACTTATGGAACACTTCCCTATAAATTAATTTATTTTAACGTGGAATCTGTTCACATTCCATAAAATAAAATATCTTTTACCGTCCGTTTCAGTTGCGACTTCAAGATTATAGAGGAAATAGTTACTCTAGTGATGCATCTACTCCGACAGGACGTTTACCGCCGATAAAAGAATTTCAAAGAGACTTCCGTGCTTCCCAAATGAACCCTATAAAAGAGGTTCGTAAAGATTCTAGAGTAACTTCTGTGGGAATTTCAAAAGACGATCTTGTTTGTCCTGCAAGTACACCCCCTGGTTATCTCCCCATCAGTACAAATCCTATCGGTTCAACGTCAACTAGAATAAGGTCTGTATTATATAATAATAAATCTATGATTAATGTTGTAAGATAATAATAAAATGTTAAATGCTTATTAACTGTTGCAGATGTGCACAGAAGATTTTAACCCAATTAGAAACCACTCCAATCAAAAAAACCAATAACCACTACCGTATTCCTCAGCGCAATATAAAAAACGATAACTCTAGCAATAAATCCCATAATCGTAATAATAATGTGGCTGAAAGTGATAAAGGTTCTAATTCATTAAATAATAATGCACAAGGTGTTAAACTTAAGAGCAAAGAAGAGAATAATAAAAAAGACGATGAACAAATTAAAAAGCAAGAAGAAAAAAATAAAAAAGCCGAAAAGAATGACAATAAGAAAAATGAAATTGCCGAGCGGAAGCGAGAAGAAAAACTCAAATTGAGAGCCGAAAAAGAAGCCAAAAAAGAAGCCAAGAGAGAAGCGAAGGAAGAAGAAAGACAGGCGAAGCTTCTAGCAAAAGAAGAAAAGAAAAAGGCAAAGAAGGAGGCTAAACAAGCACTACTGGCAGATAAGGATAAAAAATAACTCTAACTGTAAATACAAAAATAAATAATACTTAGCGTAGACGGCTAGTCAGTGTCAGTAGAAATACGTAAGCATGTCAATTTTGAAATGCAATATCACTTAGTTTATACATTGAATATTCAGCGAAGAGAGTTCTCGAGACGAAAACGGCTGATATTTGAAAGACATGCTTCCAAATTACAGGATTGGAATTGTTAAATAAATATATATTGAAACTGTCCATTGGAAATGATTAACGTAGCGAAAAATATTTTTGGCAATAATATTTAAACTTCTCGATAAACATTAAACTTCTAAATAAGCATAGATCAATTAAATGAAAATTATTTTTTATGATTGTGCCACGAAGGAACCCATACGAGATAGCAGGGGGTGTACTGACCGACGGTATGCTTTTTGATCAGGAGGAAGGAAATAAGGATCGCAGGAAAAATTTAAGGCGACGTTACTAGCTTCCCATAAATTTACAATCTAGATTTTTTTATAATTAACCTAAAGTAGTTTTTAAAGCGGAGGACGTGCACTTCGCGTTCAGTTAAATTGCATATTTATAATGTTCATATGTAGATACAGTTAGAACTTGCTATTTTTTACAAATAAATATAGGTATATTTTCATAGTAAATTATTTATAAAAAACGGAGCGATTTCGAAACGATGTTGAAAATTGAAAAAAAAAGAAAATCTGGTTGAATATTTTAAGGTTCCTTAAAAATTTTCTCTACGGGCAGACGAGCACCCTTCTATTTGTGCAAGCTGCCTTTCTTTTCATTCTTGAAGTTATATGTGATAATAAAATGCATATACCATTATCAAGTTCAAATTTTCATATACATCAACATGCGTTGGGAAAACTATTGGGAATAATTGGGATATATGCTTTACGAAATTAATTTAAATCACATTTCATTCGGTCAAAATTATGAACAATCTTTTAATAAACTATTATTTTTGTTTTCGTATACTAAAATCAACGCCGATTGATTTACCGGTGATCTTTATACATGTTTTAAAAGCCTCACATATATCCTTCAATGTTCCCATTGTAAATGAACGTCTATCTATGCTTACACATCTATATATATGTAGGTATATATATGTGTAGGCGCATCATGAATGTTTATGTATTTTAAATATTTATTTTGTACAATATGCTTTTATTCTTAATCTGTAAATTGTTAAATTTGTCTGTATGTAGTTTACTACAGGATTAAATTTAAGTACTACTGTAGTGATTCATATCAATTTACGTAGACTAGTTACAAATTATAATCAACTTTTAAGTCAGGTCCTAATGCCGAAATAATAAAATTAAAACATTGTAATGTCCTAAAAATGTTAATAAATAAATAAATTTACCTGTTATATTATTTTCTAATCATTTAATATGTTTTGACATTGTTTTCTTGCGGCATTATTAAATCATTATTCGATACATATTCATTATAAGCTTTAAAATTGAAAGATAAGTAAGTACTAAACGACCTATAAAAGCAACATTAGTTTTATATTTATTAGCGTAAGTAAGATTCCTAAGGAAGATGAATTGCTATATACGAGTAGATTACAACATATTTATAAGCTTGAGATCATCGTCACATTCCAATAATCAATAGTTTAAATGTATTTAATAAAGAACCAACACAAAACCAATTTAAGAATGGATCATATAAATATTTGAATTTAAATTTATTCATAATTATATATTAAACCTTTGCATTTGAGAAGCGTATCTTAGACGTCGTGGTGTGTTTAAGCTAACTCAAGTGGTATTAAACGATAATTATCTTTATTTTGAGCTTCCAATAGTTAAGAGCAGAACCAATTCATAGATTCTTTAACGCATGTTGAAATCTTGGTTGAGATACGAACCATCTATTGAAAAACTAGGGTGTTCTCAGCCTACATGCCGCATTATAGTGAAATCGTTGGAATTTGAAGACGTGAAATACCTAGGCTTGGGATGGGATCAGCAAAAAAAATAAGGAACATATTCATCATTAGAAGAAAACATGTTTTATAACCAAAATGTAATTCTAATATGTATTCGGCATAATAGGGTTGTGACTTGGACACAACTGGCAGTGTGTAGGAACATTATGCGTGTTGGATATTAAACGTGCGCCTATATCTGGCGCAATAAGGTCCTATAACATCCGTCTGCAATTGCAGACGTGTCCACAAATGTGTTAAAATCACTAAGATTTCCTTTTCTGAAATGATCACGGGTTGGACTCGGATCACGGGAAACAATTCGGATGGTAGCTCTGTTGAATGGAAAAGCCAAGCCAAATATATTGGAATGATTCTGTATTCCAAGCTCAAGTGTGGAGCGCAAATGTTGTGAGCATGTAAGGCTGCGGGCTGGCAGCCATGGGAGCGCTTGGCTACATTGTCTGCTGATGCAGCACCCTATTGACTTTCAACAAGCTACTCCACTAGAGATCATTTGGTAATCTGTAGTAGATCAAAACTGTGCTATTGAGTAGACATTCGCCAGGCTTGGAATCGAGCTTCAACTCTCAGTTCCAATGAAACCGTTTAAATAGAATTTAAAATAAAAAATAAATAGCGTCGATAAAGCTGACTAATTCATATTGTTTTATGAGAAAATCTTGCAAATGGTGAAGAAAGATTTTTTCTGGGGATTAGAGATCTATGCAATAAATAGCTACATCTTATATAAGATGTCAGCTAGAAAAGATCAAAGATACTACACAATGGAAAGATATAAAATATAATTTTTACATAAAAACATGTTATTGAAACGCATTATTGTCTAAACATACGTCTAATGTTCAATAAAGAATTGATAAATCTTGTTTATCCTTCATAATCTTGCATGTTATGTATCACTGCTCTTCGATGGAAATTAATTCCGACCCATGTCCAAATTTAATACGTAATTGATTGGATTTACATGGAATAATAATAAAAAATCGAGTCATTTTAATTTTAATATCTACATATATTATTACAATAAAGTTTTAATCAACAAAGACTTCATCCGGAAAGATTCCATAGATGAAATTAAATACCCATTTAATTACGTCGCTCAAATTCACCGGCAACTTCTTTGGACGCACGATAGTATTTCGTTATTGCGGGCTTATAAAAGTAGGCTTGATAATCTTGTCGTTCGGCCATTTTCTTCTTAATTTCTCGCTCCAGCATTACAATTTGAGACTGAAATGAGAATTCGCAAAAATCACGTCGTGCAATAAAACGAGCATCGTATTGACACATGTTGAATGGTTACCTTCTCGTATTCCTCGTACAAGAAATGCATATATTTTTCGTAGTCTTGCTGTGGATTGGTGTGGAAATAACGCGCGATGAATCGCGTAATTGGATGCCTGTTATATTCCCAGTATTTCGGAGTGTAGCCTTCTGGAATTGGCGTGAGGGTAGCCGGTCCAATGAATACGTTACAATATGTGATAACGGCGGCGAGCGGAATTACTCCAAGCATGACGTAAAAATGAAGTAGATCCTTAAATTTGTGCCACTGCCATCTAAGGAAAATAAAATAACGTTTAGAATATTTAATCAGATAAATCTCTAGCGTGGACTAAACACCCAAGTCTTAAAACTCTAAAATGATCTTTATTTTGTTGTGCATTTTTGAAGCAATATTTCTTTGCGATAATATTAATGTTAGATTTAAATTAAATAATATTGATGCTGATTATAGCGAACAATATCCAGTATGAATTCCATTTCATTCTTGTCCTTTTGACAGCTGTCATTTATTGATTCATGTAATAAAAAAATGCTGCCTTAGTTTAAGTCATTAAATCGGTTATAAAAGTTTAATATGGATTATTGTAATTCCTGTAATAGATTGCTATTGTAAATTAGATTAATTTTGCAATGAAAATTTTAAAAAATGTTTGTTTAGGATATATTTTTGGTTAGATATTAGGTAACATCTACCTGGTGGCTGTCATCGGCATAAGACGGGGTCCATGTGCGCTGTATCGTTTCGAAATAGCAAGAGCGGAGGACACTGAGGACGTGCCTTGGGCCGCCCTTAGGGCTCCGGAGAGCCCCCTAAGGCAACTTAGTACGCTCATCTTGAACTGATCGGCCGCTCAGCTGCGTATGAAAATGCTGAGGACATAACACCTAAATTTGTGACCATCCGCTCATAAACGACAAAATCTCTTTTAAAATATTACTTTTATATATCTAAAATATATTTTTGAGTTGAATTTCCAATATTTATTTAGGTATTTAATCATAAAAAATACTAAAATTAATAAAAATATGCATGCAAAGATTAACATAATAATTAAAGGAAATAAATATATATTTTTTTTGTTATAGATCTTTATTATAGGTCGCTATTTTGTAACATATTTACATACCTCCAGTTATTAATAAACCCTTATTTAATTTTAAAATATATTCCCTTAAAGCTGTAATTTAAATCTAATGTATCTAATTTATAAAAATAATATGAATGGCAAAAAATTGAAAAATGCCTGTAATACCAAATATTGAATTAGAATAGTAATATAAAAATTAGATAGTCCCATTAGGAATGTCGTTTTTTTAATATTTACTTTTTGATCATCGGTTGTGTCTCAGCCATCCCTTTGATAACACATATTGTATATTTTGTTAGTCGGCTTAAATCTGGTGAACGCTATTTTATACTTGGAAAATCTCTAGTGGTTTGTCAATGCCAGAGATGGCTTAAATAGTTTAAAAGTGTAAATTTTAGTTAATAAAATACTGTCCAAAGTGAGAGAAAGATTAAAGTGGATGACAATATCCTGCGTGCTGAAATCAAATCAAATCCAAAATAGACTATACGAGAACTAACAGACAAGCTCGGATACTTTTGGATAAGTATTCAAATACAATTGAAAAAAAGCAAGTATGTGTTATAATTTAATTGATAGAGAAGAAACAACCGTTTTTACTGACTGAGGATGAAAAGTGGCTGTTGTACTCAAATTAAAAACACAAGACAATGGTTTTTAAAGGGGCACGTAAAGAAACCAACCCTTCGATCAAGCCTTACAGTAAAATATCTCTTTTAAATGTATAGTGAGACTCCAAAGGGATAATCTACCATGAATTCCTTCCATATGATCAAATCATAACGAGAGAGATTTATTGTTCATAATTAGAAAATTTAAAAGTGACGTTGAATATGAAGAGGCCAGGTGTAGTTAGCCGTCAACAAATTCTTTAACAAAATTCCATAGAAAAAAACTTTGGAAGTATTATTTTTTATTGCTAATATTTGTTTATAAATTAACATCAATCATCCACAAACCATTAAATATATTAAAAATACAATTCCAATTTTCTAAAATGTTTTAATATGTACAAAATAACATTATTTCATATGTATAAATCTTCTACATAATACCTAGCATTGAAAGCACTATCCAAAAGATGTAATAACAATAAAATACGAAACCGCGCCTCTGCTCGACTTCATAAAAAAGGTATTGAATAGATTTCATGCTGTCTACGTGCGTTCTGATAGACGAGTGGATTTAAACATGACGTTATTTCAATGCATTACGAGAAAGAAGTAATCAAAACGGCGGCCTTCAAAAATTACAAGGCAAAAATATAACTTTTAATTAAACAAAATGTTAAAGCAGATATTAGATATTTTTGATAATACAATTTCATAAATGCAATGAATCCACAGCGTAAAACAATGTTTTAAATACGAAAATCAGAAAACGTGTTTCTATTAAACTTCGAATGGTTTTATTAATATTTGGATGTCTTCTGTTTCATGACCGCCTGTATGCACTTAGCCATTGTAGGCGAAGCCCTACTGATTGGATCAGTCATGAAAAAGTCTGCAAGGGTCTTTTGCTGCACGTCGAGCTGTCCTTGGAGAGTTTTAGAGATCGCCTGTGTGAAAATAATAAAAATTATTTACATCTAATATACAGTAGAACCTCGGTTTACGAGTCGCACAAACAAGTTTCGTCGGTTTGGTAACTTGGTCCCGTCGAACCGGCAATAAGATAAAGTCTATTCTTGTTTACTCTTCGGAGAACCCGCGAGCATTCAAGAGGTGTTAAGTGCCAAAGGACAAGCTGCCTGTTATGCAGAGGTCAAACAGCAGGGCATTGATCGACAAAGAGCTGTTTACCGAAATCTTGGAATGGAGCTGTTTACGAATCTTTTACGTGACAACATTAAGTTTGACTCCCGTTATATAACAATTTATATCAAGTCCTGAATTAAATCAATACCTCTGATAATTTGGTGGCTTGAGCGAAATAGTTATTTTCCTCGCAGTTTCCATAATTTACCAGAGAAGGCGATATCTGACTCAATCGATCTCTTACTTCGTCTAAATTATCATACGGTAATTTGTTGCCCATCACTTCTGAAACAGCCCTGTAAAAATATAAAATGCATATTAACGTATGTGGATCCAATTTAAAATATAAACACGACGGAATTAACTATAAACCTAATGATTTTCCAATCCTCCCGAGCCTTTCCAGGCGGGGTAACGGCTACGAAAGTTTGTTGAGCGCGACCTTCAGTATTTACGTATGTTGCTTGTTTTTCTGTATATGCCGCGCCTGGCAATACGATGTCAGCAATTTCAGCGCCCTTATCACCGTGATGACCTGCGTCCCAAATGATGTACTTGTTTAATTTATCAATAAGTCTTATTTTAAGACACAAATCATAAAGCGACTATTTACCTTGGTATATAACAGTGCAGTCGGCTGGAAGATCTTCTCTATTGATTGCACCAGCGTCAGCACCGAGCAAGAATAAAACGTTTGGCTGTGCATCTCTTATGGCACCCACTCCAGCATTCCAGCCCAAATCTAAAGCCGCTGCTTGTGATGCAACTGTTTGCAAAACATTCAGTACCTATGATCAAAATTTGCGCATTAATATCTTTTTTTTTATTTTACAATTCTGAAGTTTTCCAATATTTACCTTCCATGATTTATCTTCGACTCCTGCTTGAATTTTCGATGAAAGTGCTTGCAAATTTGCTAATATTGCTGGTCCATCAGGACGCTGAGCTTGATTAGCTCCCAAAATGATGACTAAATCAGATTATCAAATTTATTGATATGCACAATAAATAAATAATAAAAAGCTATATAATACATTATATTTTCTTACCGGGACGTTTAGCTGCTTGAAGTTTTTTGAAGAACGCTCCTTTTCCTCCAGCTAAATCAGCCAAAGCACTAGAATTTTCACCTAAATGCTAAATATAAAAACAATGCAATTAAAACATCGGAAGATCATTTTATCTGCGTAAATTTAAAAGCACTCACTTCATAATCGTAGGTGAGATCAACTTTTGGTCCAATATATGCAACATTACATTCCTTGTGTATATATGCTTTACGAATTCGAGAATTCAGCAACGGAGCTTCAAATCTCGGATTAGTTCCAATCAACAGGACTAGATCGGCGTCTTCAACATCTATCGAAATAAAAAAATTATAAACGCGTATAAAAAATATGTCATTTGAATAGTTTAACTCGGCTATTCAAATGAAACGTTGCTCACTGGCTATTTTGGTATTCAACAAATAGGATGATCGCAAATCAGTTCCGGATCCGTCAAGAGGAAACACTTGTTCTGTACAGCAAAGCTCGGATCCGGCACTGTTTAAAAGGTCCTTCAAAGCGACTAATGATTCAGCATCGGCAAGCCCACCAGCAACTGCCGCCAGCTTTAAATTTAAAATATATAGATTAGAATGACAAACGTATAAATTGTTTAAATTATGAATAAAATGATCACCTTGTTTGGTGGACAAGACTTCATTGCTCTTGCGGTGGCTACTAATGCGTCTTCCCATTCGCATTGTTTAAGATTACCGGAATGGTCTTTTATCATGGGTGTAACTAATCGCTGACGACGCAAACCATCACAGGCAAAACGCGATTTATCAGAAAGCCATTCTTCGTTAATTTCCTATTGAAGAAAACCGCATTGAAAAATATGTATTCATTGTATAATTTCTTTTATGACTAAGTAATAAACCTCATTAGTTCTCGGCAGAATCCTCAAAACTTCTCCAGTTCTTGTAGAAACCACGATATTACTTCCGAGAGCATCTAGTACGTCGATTGAATCTACTTTACGAGTCTCCCAAGGACGCGCCGTAAAGCTGTAAGGCTTAGATGTCAAAGCGCCGACCGGACACAGATCAATGACGTTGCCAGATAGTTCAGACAAAAACATCTTTTCGACGTATGTTCCAACCTACAAAACAAAAAACCCATAAATGATTATGATTCAATTCACCAAATTAACAGTGACATCTTCCATCCCACTTCTGACACCAGTGTAATGCAAAGTGGGGGTCCTTTCGGAGTGGAATCCTGAGCTGCTCCCCACTCCTATGTGTTATTGAGTCAGGTGTGAATAGAAATACTCTCGTTTTAACTGTTTTCTTTATTACAACGAGATATGGCAGCGGGAAGGACGTCTTCCCGCAGACAAGGCTATCCAACGACTCCCACCTTCCAATACATATGTCGAGCGTGGGCAACTCGGTGAACACATCAATATTGTTTAAAAATATTACCTGCATATCAGTTCCTCTACCAGTAGTTCCAAGATCATCGACGCCGGCTACTTCTGATGCAAATCTAATGCATCTAGTACAATGAATACACCGAGTCATCACTGTCTTGATCAATGGTCCAACATCTTTATCTTCCACAGCTCTATAATGTATTAAAAACTTTACAATAACACAGTTGAAACAATTAAATTACATTGTGTACAAAAAATATGATATTAATACCGTTTTCCTGAGAAATTGATGTCAGTAAATCTGCTTCGGTCGGATCCAAAGGCCATTGACTGATCTTGAAGATCGCATTCACCACCTTGATCGCAAATAGGACAATCCAATGGATGATTAACTAATAGGAACTCCATTACACCTTCTCTTGCTTTCCTCGTCATATCTGAATTTGTTTTAATTCTCCATCCTTTCATAACGGGCATAGCACATGCAGCTACCGGTTTTGGAGACTTTTCGACCTCGACGAGACACATTCTGCAATTTCCAGCGACTGCAAGCCGTTCATGATAGCAAAAACGGGGAATCTCAACACCCACTTGAGCAGCAGCCTAAAATATATATTAATTATAAAAAATGTATATGTTTTATATGCAATGTTATAATAGAAAAGGCTTACTTGTAAGACAGTGGTTCCTGGCAACACGTAAACTGGTTGATCGTCAATGAAAACTTCAATTTTTTCAGGGGCTTTGTCTGCAAATCCTTTGCATAACACACTGCTCGGGGTCAATCGAGTGACTGAGCTCGTCGATGTCAACGAAGGCAGGGACAATGCCCTGGTAAGAGTGATACGAAACATCTTTCTATAGAATAAAAACCATATTTTAAAATAATGAGCACCTAAAAATGTTTGCAAAAATCTAATATACAAATCATAATAGAATCTATATTACAAGTTGTACATTAATGTTGAAAGGAGGTCGATTATAACTTTTTAAATTAAATTTTCGCCTAAAATCTTATACGATCGATAAATTATATACTAATGAAAGCAAAACACACAAATATTGCCCTCGTCCAAGCTAATATCTGAGACACATCACAAAACAGTGTGGATATATCGATATTTTTGTAGGTTACATAAGACTTAAATAATATTAAAAAAAGTAATCAAACTTACGCAGTTGGACGTATCGGGAATGGATGACTGAAACGAAAGCGAACAATTACGCACTAAGACGAAATTAATCAAATAAGTGTTGCGCAAACGCGGCCAGTGCCGCTGATCCAGCTGACAGCACCCCCCGCACCCCCCAAACACTGCTGACAACTTCGTTTTAATTTAAAAATAGTACAAATAGATATCAACGCGTTGTTTTACGACCAACTTTTTTTTTGCATTATAAATCATTTAAAAAATTCTTATCTACCCACGAGATTAAAATAATAATAAGAATCGGTTTTTTTATTTCTGATTTTTTATACTTTTTATAATTTGTAATATTGTAAATCGCTATTTTATTCATTTTGGTGCTGATTACTATAATTTTTAATTACCGTGCAAAAATTTGTCAGAATTAATGATTTAATTGTAAAGAATTCTTATTTTAGTATTCTTAAACTCTAAATCGTCATTGAAAACAAATCGAATGATAAAGCCAATTTATATCGAAATTTTAATATTTTGATAATTTTTAGATCAGTTATAATATTTAAGATAAATTCATTTCATAGTGAAATAAATCAGGTGTTATTAATGAAGCTGTTAATGTCGTAATAAAATATTTGTATAAAAATTAATTTGTGTTAAGTCTCCCCATTTACAATATAAATTTTGACATTAAAAATAAAAAGCAGTTGGTAACTTCCTCCCTCTCCGCTGCTCCCCCTCTGTCTTTCTTCCGTGGCACTGCATATCGTCGTGGCCGCCGTGCTCTAAGCCTGCACTACCATGACCTTCACTTTTGAAAATACCCCAAACGGACACAAAGTCCTGAATGGATATCTTGCACAAAAAAGTTTCATTTCTGGGTGAGCACAATTCATCAAATTTTTCTCCCACGCCACATAACCTTCAAACCGGTATCCATTCTGTCGTACTCTATTTCTGGCTATTTGGATAATATTCAACGTATCATTTTTCCTTCACGTTCATTAATGAGCGACAACAACGCTTTCATAATCGATAGCATCGTTAATCATATGCTGCACCCTTAAAATCCCGTTTTTTATTAAGGAGCAGAAATATTTTAAATTTGTAATTTAAAATTTTTGTATCGCTGTCTACTTACTAGAAACTTGCAAGAACTAATTAAATATGATTTAAAATTTGTGTTGTAATTTTATTGGTTTCCAATTGGTTTCTTCATTTCATACATATATTCTCAAGCGTATATATATAAATTATTTTATTTGGTATGTTTTCAATATGATTTCTTAATTTTAGATACCAGCCATCTCAAGCTGATGTTCTTGTATTTGACGCATTGGGGAAAAAGCCACAAGTGAAGTCTTTCCCCCATGTCGTGCGTTGGTATAATAATATAGAATCTTATACATCTGAAGAACGCTCGGCTTTTGGCGGACAAGCATGTCCCATCAAAGCTGGAGCTAAACCTACAGCTGCAGCTGAAGCACCTAAGCCCAAATCAGCTCCTGCTGCCAAACCTGCATCCAAACCAGCTGCTAAACCGGCCGACGATGATGATTTAGACCTCTTCGGCTCAGACGAAGAAGAGGTAATTAGACATACGTCGGTTGATTGATATTTAAATTTGATTGCATGTCACATTTATTTTTTTATTTTTATAATCTAGAGTGCTGAAGCAGCAGCAATCAGGGAACAGAGACTCAAGGATTACGCCAGTAAAAAATCAAAGAAGCCCACCCTGATCGCCAAGTCTTCAATCGTGCTAGACGTCAAGCCTTGGGATGACGAAACCGACATGAAAGCAATGGAGAACTTAGTCAGAACTATTCAAATGGAAGGTCTCGTTTGGGGCGCCTCCAAACTTGTTCCAGTCGGCTATGGTATCCACAAGCTACAAATCATGTGCGTCGTTGAAGATGATAAAGTATCAGTAGATCTCCTTACTGAAATGATTCAAGAATTTGAAGATTCAGTACAATCTGTTGATATCGCAGCATTTAACAAGATTTAATTCTTGATTGTTCAACCAGTGTTTGTCATACCCATTACCTTTTAATAAAAATTATATCTTTTTATTAATATTATTTTAATTTCTCATTTATATTTTGTCCCGTATTGCTACAATTCTAAACAAACAAAACATTTTTGATGACAAATAATTATCGGCGAAAATAAAGATTATAATATATGAAGCCGGTAGTTGTGCCGAGTCGTCCCATATTAGATTTGGGACCGAATGGCAGAAGACCTTGTCTTTGCCGAGATAAACGGGTAGCGCAGCATGTCTGTATATGGGCAATTGGATGGAGGAAGCTTAGGACAGGCGTAAATGGCGGCATACGTTGTCGATGGTCAGGGCTGTATGAGCCACTTATGCCTGTATATATTACTTTACAGTCAATCCTTCTACAGTGATCCGCGCTATAGAGAATTAAGTACCCATATAAAATTTGCATGCATTTAGTTTGTTAACAAGTGCAAGTAAAATCATTTGTGGTGTATACAGAGACGACTGTTTACGAATGAATATGCAGAAAGTGGTTTGCCAGATTTTGATCAGGCAATTTTTTGTTGCTGGATGAATCAGATAGTGGAACACCTTTTTTTCCCTAAGCAGTGGAATTTTTTTTATAAACACTGCCGAGCCCATATCCAGTAGTGTGGGATTCCGATTTCTCGTATGCCCACTAAAAACCCCTCCTCGTCCACCTCTTGTATCCGGCCCAAATGTTAGGCATTTGCCGGATACGACACTCAGGTCTATATCCACCTCAGCTCGCTGTTGACAATGTCAACAGCTTTGTCCTCTTTATTCCTACATGTCTTCTTGTCCTTTCAGCATCCTCCTTCGATGCAATCACCTTGGCGGCTAAGTTCCCCCAGGCCTCAACCCTACAGTGGTGGCACTCTGGTGGTCGCCTCTTTGACTATCCATTTCAGATAGGCTCCAAAGCAACCGTGCCCAGTGAGGAGCTAAGTCAGATGATAGCTCAGTCGTCCGTGGACCTGCCTGTCTGCATACAGACTGTTGTGTATGCTGGACGGGCTGGGGAAGCTGCTGGAAAGACATCTTCCAGCGACTCCAGCAACATATTGAGACGGGGCTCTCTCCCAAGGATTTCACCCAGGCCGGTCCACCATCGACGCCATCAATTTTGAAGTGGAAATCGTGAAGCAGGCATGGCGAGGCAGTGCTAAGGCCAGTGGGCCAGTCGTCAAAAACGCATTCAACTCGGCGAGATGACACTTGATCCCCAATGAACTTAAAGCCCCACTATACCTAGTCAGAATGGTAGAGAATTACCTCCATGAATGAGTACGCCAGCACCGATGAGGGAATAAGGCAGCGAGCAGTTACGGCGGGTGTTCCACAAAGATCCGTATTCGGACTCGCTCTGTAAAACGTAATGTATGATGGCCTGCTGCGGATACCACTAATGGAGGGCGCCAGACAGAGGTCTTGACCAGGTTGATGCCCAACATCGGAGGCCCTAAAACTAGCAGAAGAAAACTAAAAGGCACTACGAGTTGAGAGGACCCGGCTCAACCTGGCCAGAGTCCAAAGAAGAAGTGCGATCAGGGTGGCTGCTGCATGCCACACAGTATCGGAAGATGCTATACTGGCACTGACTGCCATACCACCAATTGACCTGCTCGCCCAGGATAGGCTGGCGATACAAAAAGGAGAAACAACGAAGACGGCCAGAGAAACAATCATGGTGGTGTGGCAGTCTCGATGAGACAGCTCCACAAAAGGTCAGTAATACTAATACTAAAGCTGGAATTGTGGATGGCCAGGCAACATTGTCAAATGTGTTACCACTTGATTCAGATTCTCCCCGGGCATGGCTGCTTTGGCAGCTATCTCAAGATAATAGGAAAAGAGGCAAGCCCGGAATGCTATCACTGCGATGATATACAGCATTCGTCTGTCAAGCGTGGAGCGTTAAAAGGATACCCTATGCAAGGAGTTGGGAGCAAACTGGCTATCGCCTAACAACATGATCCCTTCAATGCTCAAGGATGCTAGGGCATGGAATGCGTGGTGATCCACAAGCTGAATAGCTGAAGAGCCCAGGAGGGACACATCACTGCCACCCTTGTGCAATACTTAACTAGTAGCCGGGTGGCAACAGAAGAGGAAGGAGGTTTTAGTGGGTAGAAATTCCACACTACTACAAAATAGTGATGTCTTTTGAAGATTGCCGTCCATGTCTCCCTTCACTCCACTTCCTTATACCAGGTAGAAGCGTGTGCGTCCACCTGCCCTTTTCTGAAGTGTCTCATCATATCGGTCTTTCTGTCATGGTCGTCTCTCTCGCTTAGATTGTGGGAGATCTAAAACACTGGATAACGACGTTCTGCTAGAGATTTTGTGGGGAGACAAATCCAGATCTTTCCATTGATGGTTTAGCTGAGAGACTTGGATCAACTCCATCAACTCTTCTATAAGCTTGTCATTCAGCGAAAAATACGAACTTTAAATGAAAGTTACTATTGCATCCACCTTATTTCCCTGATCCTGCTCCTTTGGATTCAACTATATGAAGCTGGGTATATTTGAAGTTTCCTTTTAAGCTTCTTTCAGCAAAGGATCTAAATTACAAGAGTATCAATTGTCTCCAAAATAATTTTACAATTACCTTTCAATCATTAAAACATCAATTCTATTTTCTGTCTTGCTTTGATTACATGTCCTGTGAATCGACTCATATTTCTTCCAGCACCCAATTTAATGCAATGCTATAACAACGATACTATCTTGATAGAAAAATGTTTTCACAATTTCACACAATTTTGATTTGAAAACCTTTTTAATTCAGAAGAAGCAGAACTGATTTATAATAATGTACTGATAATAAATATCTTCCATTCGGCTATGAAATGTTTACGCAGACCATGTGAGTGCATACTCATCAAAGGGTTAAATACAAATAAAAATACAAAAACGACGTATATAAGGGATGTATTCACTATTTAATAGATAGAATGATTAGTATAATAACTAGTTCTAAATATGTATTATAAAAAAAACAATGATACTAAGCTTATTACTATTTTGACAAAGTTAAAAGGAGAATAAGTATAGATTATGGTTGTTACGATAGCTGAATACGGAATAATAATACCTTCGTCCTATTTTTTTCAATTTCGGCATTCGTAAAAATCTTATTGAAAAAATTTGATTTCACTTACAATATAGAAGTCAAAATAATATATTAACGGATTTGCTTCTCTGTTTTTGCTATTCCATGTCTTCCATTATATAAGTAATAAATATTTATATTAATTTTGTAATAAACGTGTTTTGGATATGATCCAAATTTAAAAAAATTGTATAACCAATTAAAAATGCTTTTTAAAAAGTAAGGTCAATGTGATCGTATTAAGATTAAAATAAATCGAATCCGAACATTTTAATCGTTTTATAATTCAAATGATTTAAATTATTTCATTGGAATAGTAACAAATCACCAGAACTTATCAGTCTTTTATTTCGACTCGAGGACTTAACGATACCATCACAATTTTTTCTCGTTTGGAAGATCTGTATTTACGAATAGATTCGGTATACTTTCGCCGAAGTAAATCTTATTGTTGTTGGCGATTGATTCGTATTTTTTCAATTCGATATATTCCTTCGTCAACAAAAGCGTATTTGACTCGGCTAACTTTTGCGAATGATAGAACGTCGAATCGGCTCGCGATCTTTCTTTGGCGTTGTGGATTGCGTCTTCGATGAGTTCCATTTTTTGTTGCGACTCTTTTTCCATGATCTTCTGATCGTACTGAATTTTGGCAACTTGCGCTTCTTTTTCCGCTTCAATTATGGCTTTTCTTCTGGCGGTTTCGGCTTCTTTTTCGACGACCTGATAAAAGCAACGGTATTAACATCGGATTAAATTATTGCACGCGAATAAATAGATTAGAAATAATACTTTTTGATGTTGAGCGGCGATTAGAAGTTTAGATTTTTCGGCTTCCATCAATTCGTAATTCTTCTTAATCATTTCGGGTATTCTAGGTTTTGTGACTCGCACCGCTTGTATCATTAGACCGGGTGCCATATCGTTAAGATCGACTTGTAAGGCCTAGCAGATTAAAAGTGAATTATCATTGAAATTTATCAGGTAACTTTTAATCGTTTTAAAGCATACCTTTTTGAGATTTTCATCTATTTGATCAAATAAATCGATGTATACTTCATGAAGCGTGTGCACACTGCAAAATTGATTCAATTCGTGATGGACTTTGTTGAATATCAAAGTCTTATCGTAGTCTGCTGTATAATTTCTTACTATGTCGAGTACTATAAATTTCATAAGATATGAGATTTTGAGAATTCCATAGGGTGTTTCAATAGGGACGCTCAAAATTTGTTATGTTATAGCGGTCATGTTTCTAAAGCAACATCTTTCAAATTTATTATGAATTGTTCAGTATTACTTATTAAAATATCCTATTTATTCTTACCGCTTTTAGAATCCAATTTGTTAACTACTTCAATTCTATCGAAATAAATCATTACACCGCCACTTGTACCACACGGAACATTAATAACTTCGTCAGTTTGCAAAGTTACCTAATAAATTAAGAAGATCAATAATTTACACATTATTAATTAGATCTAATCTTCTTATAGACATTAATTTAAATACCTGTATAGATTTAAAAGTCGTTAGAAAAGGTATTTTCATATGAAACCCTGGATCACTTGTGATAGGCAAAAGAGCACCTCCCTGCAATATAAATACTTATCAATAATTTGGAGCAATGGTACACAATTTGGATTTAGATTTAATTGACAAAATTATACCCTAAAATAGACACCGACATGACCTTCGCTCAATTTATGTAGAGAAAAATTGAATATAACGCCACTGACTAAAACAGCTATTGCAAGCACAGCATATTGGTCCACCATTTTTGATGTCTACCTCAGGCTTAAACTAATTAATATATCTATATAAACAAGATTTAAAATATATATATATACATAGTAAAAAATATTTGTAGTAATAATCATGCATTATTGGGAACTCGTTGGAAATTTAAATTTATGTATGATCCTATCATGAAATATCTTTGTAATATAATTTACAGCAATTGTACGTCTAATTTTAAATTACATAATTTAATTATACATTTTAACAAGATTAAATAATGGTTAAATCCATGTTCTGCATTTGTATCGATCATAATCAACGTTGACACTAAAACAAAATTTCTAGCCATTACAAAAATGACATTTCCGATAATTACATTTCAGAAATTCGCTTTGCAAGAACAAAAACGTTATTTTTTAATCATATAAGGGCGATTATAAAGCTACCACTCATTCAGCTCTGCCTTTAAATGGGTGCCGGTCAATTTGACATTTATTTTGGTGCAAATAAAACTTTTCATGGCCATTATAAATTGATATCATTTCTAAAAATATTCAGCTTGAATTGTTTTTTTTTTTAAATTGTAATACGTTTCTAATATCAGAAATCGCAACACCTTAAATTTAATCGAATTTTCATGAATTATTTACGTATATGATGATATGTATACAGTTTTTTTTAAATATAAAATTGTTCATTAGGAATTCTAACCTAAATTCAAACTAATTGACTTTTAATCTAAATAATAAAAAATAATTTAATTGGGGGTTTTTAAATAAAAATTTAATTCAATTTAAAATCCCTAAAAAAATGACGAAAAATGTATTTTATTAACATTTCCATGCTTTTAAAAAAGCCTTTTATGGCCATTTTATTTATTTTTAAATATTTAAATGCAGTGGACATGAGCGTGTACTTTAAAAGCTCATAATTCCTATGAAAAATCTTTTTTAAAGTGTGTTCTTAAAATGTTCGGTATTTGCGTTGAAATTATTCACTTATGATCACAAAATCCATTGCTTAATATTGAAAATAAAACTCAAATAATTTAAATCATGTTTTCCATATATCAAAAACAACAATTATATAAATTTTTATATTTACTAAAATTTTATTTATTACATTATTCCTAGCCAATCAATAAATTACACAATTTAAAAAATATATATTTAGTATTTTTGATGCGACGATGTGAGCTTGGCTCTCGCTATACAAGAAAATTATATATTTTTATACAAAATACAACATAATTGATGATCCGTTAGGCACAGACACTAAAGCTTTTAACGCATTAAATTCCACGAGAGTCTTTCGATAAACACATTCGGATTCAATAAAATGACTAATAAATTTCTTGTTGCGTTATGAAATCCCATCATTTTAATAAACATAAATGTACAAAATCAACAAAATACGTATACGAAGCTCTGAACACGAAGCATACATTTTCGTCGTTAAGATGTGAAAAATACTTTCTAATTAATTTATTGAATATAGAAAATACCAAGTATGTATCGGATAAATTGAAAAGTAATCAAAATCCACAATGTCCACGAGGAATAATGAGTTTTATTCCAGAGATGCAAATATAAAAGACTGAGAATATTAACTATCGGTATGAAATATGGCACAATAAGAAGAATAAATTGTAATTCCCATAATTATAATAAAAAATGCTGATTACATTTTAGCAAACATACAAAATAAGTTGTATTACTGTTAATTTGAGGGTTTAAAAACACATTTTTCCTGGTAATTGATTAAAAAAAATCATCATGCACACGATATACTTGATATATGACGCGGCAGGGAAACTTCCTTATTTGAAATGCGCGTCCTGAAGCGAAGAAAAGAATTAAAATATTCCAAACACCAATAATAAATTTTATAAAGAGGAAAACTCTTCCAGAAATCGTTGCCCGGCTAATTGCGCTGGATGGTTTATCCGTAAGAGGGATTACGAATAGTGATTCCATTCGTGAATATGTTACACTAAAAGGGTTTTCATTACCAAAAAATCAATCCGACATAATGAGATTGATCTCAAAATTTTACCAAGAAAAAATAAGTGAAGTAATTTCCAATATTATAGGTTTAAAAGTAAATGCTCGCTTTAGACTGACAATGGATAAGAGGACGAGCATAAGAAATTCGTAAAATTGTTGAAAGTCGGTTGAGTGAATTTGGAATTGTTTTTGAATGTGAAATAGTAGCATGATATAGTAGCAGACTGATAGTGCTAGCGTTCGGCGTGAAAGTCCTGTCGTCAATGAATTTTGCATAAATCACGCTATACATCTAGCTGTAATTGAAAAAATGTACCAGAAAACTTATCAAATAGAAACAGAAAACATTGAAACAGTAGAAGATTTAGATTGTTCCAATGAAGATAAACAAAGCATTGAAGAAAGTGTCTCCGAAAATGATAATTCGGAAAGATAGAACAAGATGGTTCTTTTAATTTATACATACATGTAACGCATATAAATATTTACTTTAAAAATATCTGTACATAATTTAAGAGAAAATAAAAGTCTCGAGTCCCGAGACTTTGAAAAAGTCGAGACTTCAGAGTCGCTAATACCCGTCAATATACTGGAAAGAATATTTCCCTGCCGTACCCTGTATTTCTTTCAATTGTTTAGCAAATATGTGATTGAAGTAATTATTACAGGACATTTTTACACAATTATGATTAATTTACAATACAAAAACAAAAATTACACATTAAATTAAATATATATTATAATACAAACTGTTCACAAAAAAATGAAGCAAAAAGAATTTGATTACTTTTCCGTTTATTTGAAATAATTGACCGATTGTGCCTGACAAAAAATGCTATTATGTTGTATACCATATTCGACAGTTTTTAGTGATAATTTACAATTAATTCGTCATATTATATTTTGTCATTTGATTCGTTTTATAAAATTAATTTACCATGAAGAATTATAGGAATCTCTTGATTTAATGTGATTCATTTATGGAAAGATGCATTTTTTAAGCTGCGTTTCAATGATTAATTCAACTTATGAGCTGCTGTATAAATTGGCATGCATCTGATGAAACCCATTGATTTTATCACCGTTTAAATATCAGAGATAATCAAGAGATTGCTATGTATCTAAAGCAGATATAAATATACATCGTTTAGTCATGTTTCGAATTATTATCGATTGGTTTCGACTAACATGCATTCGTATTTGTGTTCACAAAAAAAAATCAGCAATCGAGTATATTCGTAGACTACCACATTAATATTCTACGCAAACATAAAAATCCATGTCGACTTTCTATTATACATGCGTTTAAAGAATGCCATAAAATGATGCCTTTACATAAAATAAAACAGCAAAGGTTTCGACTATATTTGGTTTCGCAAAGTATCTATCAAAGGAGGTAGAAGCGATATTGCAATCATCTATAAATCTATCTAAAAACAGCCTTATCGAATAATTATATTTTGAAAGCAATAAATACTGAAATTATTAAAACACTACCCAGGATTTATTTGCATTGATCTTTGCTTAAAAATCTCTAAAACATGTACACAGTTAAACATCAAGTCTCAGATATGACACCAATAGATAGTGATATTCCAGACGTGTTCTCGGAATAAACGGAAAAATAAATTTATTCCGAATAGATTGAATAATCTAGCGAAACTGAATACAAATAGTGGCATCGAAGGTAAAAACAGAAGCCTTTCGTGTTAATTTATGCCCTTAATGAGCTTACAAAGGATTGTTTTACAATGACTTAACGTGGCCGTCGGTCTAAATTCAATAGTCGGAGTGAAATGGCTATGACTCAATGAATGCGATTGTGGCAGATCCATCAGCGGTTTATCTAAGTGCAGCATAAATTGAAGGTCATTTAACTCATGTGAATAATTTAATAGTTGTGTTCTGGCGTGTTTCCGGATCATCATTATGATAGTCTGGCAACTGAGTGCTGTTGGATTTGGGATAAATAAATGAGTAAAATAACCATTCATTTATATATTAAAAATAATTTGTTCCAACTTTTTAAAATTGACATCATTTTCTGGTTAGCTTCAGCAAGTTTGAACCAGTCTGGTACTATAGTCTGGCAACCCCCTTTCTTCCCAAACTCAACGACACTCAGTCGCCAGACTGTCATAATCATAGTCCATAAACACAACTATTGAGCTATTCATATATGTTAGATGACCCTCAATTTATGCTGCCAGCTATCAGTCTACGAGGATGCATATGCAAGTAAAGACCCTGAGATGTTAGAAGAACTGACTGCAGAATAAGATGAATTAACATAAATAATAATTCACATTTATTGGGAAAAGTGGCCTGATAGAATTCTTATATTACTCCAGGTGAAGCTCTTTTATTTTTTATGGATGCCTAAGCAACCAGGGAATTACATGATGTAAACAATCATGGTAAGTCCTCGTGTTGTGTATCAAAACGTTACAAATAAAAAAAAGAAACAAGAAAATTCCGAGAACTTCTTGCTAGAAAATGGTTGTATTCAGAAAATGCTAGTCCCAACAATGAAAAAAATAAAGCAGAAAAAGCGCCTTTTAAGGAATTGTGTTCTACGCAACCAGAAGAAGAGATGAATTCTCAATCTTTACCAAAGAAAAAGGTCATCCAAACACGGACGACATGCGGTAAAATTTTACTCATGGTACGATTGAAAAGTTTAGCATTTTAAAGAAGCAGTTAGATTTGACTAATGATGGACTCGATTACGCCACATTCGCAATTGCGTGAATATATTTCAACTGAAAACGGCGAACGGAGCAATTGTGCATGCGGGATAAAGGGATTTAATTACATAAGCATCTATAATTAAATAAAATTTATTTCATTATTTCCTGACCGCTTTGATCATCATAAATACTTGTGACATGCAGTAATAATTTAATTGAATTAGCGCTTTATTCAAACAATATTGTTACGGCTGATCACTGTCTAAGTATGATAAAAATGTATTTATATTTCATTACATACATTTGATGTCAACTATCGCTTATTGATAATATTAATATCACCGTCAAGAGAATTTAAAAAAAAACAGAATCATGTATATTTTAATTATATTCGATATTTTCTTTCGAAATCAATGGAATAGGGGAATAAAAATAAATGATGATTTGTTGATACGCAATAAATTTCTAAACGGACGAATAAACATCCCTTAAAAACAATAACGGAGTATATAAATTATCAATAGAAACGATTTACAGACAGTATGAGATAAACTGCATTATCTTGCAAAAGAAAGCTTTAGAAATCATATTTTTATCCCCATATTATAAAACACACATGTCCATATAAGAGCACAAGAGAGCGCCAGCTCGACCTCAAACACATTAAAGATTATTTTCCAAAAACAAAGCAAAAATGTAGAGAAAAGGACGTTTCTTTCAGTAGTAAAGACAATCATGCAAAATAATGCTTTAGAATAAATTCGTTTAGTGGAAATATATTGCTATAAATATTAAATGGCTTCCATTAAGATGTTTAATATATTTACAATATATAAATTAACCTGCTAACAGTCTTCAGGCATTTGTTTAAAAAAATCTATGTTTAAATTATAAAAAAATACATTTATTGCAAAATTTAATCATTCAGTCAGGAGTAAAATTCATCACGGAGAAAATCTAAATTCATTAATCACAATCCCCTCATCCAAATTCTCCGACGGGAATATGACCCACCCTTCAACAAATTATCTCCTAATTTTCTAAATAAACTGACAATAAGAAAAGAAAAAAAAAAACCACCATACAACTTAATGAGGAATTTGATTACATCAAAGATTATTAAACGAAGCGCGTTCGACCATGAACGAAAACTATAACACAAAGAACGTGGGACGTGCATATGAAAAAGTACCCCTTCAAGACTCACTCTAACAACAGTTATGGTAAAATCACATTCAAATCATACTTGACTCGTCATAAATAAAATAATATACACTCTTCATTTATATTAACTTTTTTCATAAGTATAATCAGTATTTTCGTTAAAATCTATTATTTACAATTATATTTATATAAATATAGGCCTCTCGGTACATACCATTACTTATACATACATATATGGCATGTACATTTGATGATACATGCAATGAAAAAGTCTAATATTTTTATCAAAGAAATGGGGTACTTCCTGTTTAAATTAAATCTTCATGAGCGCGCCAAATACAAATACCCGCGCGCTCAGCTAGTATTTTTATTATGCAGAATGGATATTTGTATGCATTAAATTTACAGCAGAAAATATTATTCAACGCGTCATTTTTGTAGAATTATTTTTTCCGCCGTCCGTGAAACGCGTACAAATATCCAAAAAGATACATTCGCATGTTCAACTATAATAAACTTTATCAAAGAAAAAACCCTAAATAAATCATTTATTAAAAATTATTATGCACGCCTATTAAAATATACACCGGTATCATCAATCTCTAGCCTTATACATATTATCAATTAAAATATACAATTATATACTATTTTTAACGATACAATCAACACACATATGCATAAACCTTTGTTCAATATACACATATTTCAAGAATAAAAAATGCAAACAACATCATTCAACAATTATTCACAAATGTACCATATAATTCATTTATCATATGTATTTAAATAAATTTATCACATAGAAGTTCTGATTAAACTTGTTGATATATTCATATTGATACCCCGCGCACGTCGTCCGGGATATTGGACGAAGGGGAGGCCTGCGCCGTATTAATCATATGCTGAAGACAGCGGCCGAATTCCTCCAGAATGTGCGTCGTGGCACTCGGTGCATCTGGTCCGTCGACGGCTTCTGCGTCAGAAGCTTGCGCAATCAAACAATTGCAAACAGCTTCTATTACATCCACCGTCATATAGCTCCAAGGTTTCCTATAAAAATTATAAATACAGTCAAGCCTCCTATAACGTCAAGATAGGGACGTGCAGTATAGGAAAAAAAAAAACGTTATAGAAAGTTAGGCGCCTATACAAAATTAGGGGTTTGTGTGTGTAGGTGTTTAGTTTGTTTACAAGCGCACCGATTACGTATTTTGCCAGGCCTATTTCATTCCCAGCAGTCAGGGGAGTTCAATGCGATACTTTTTTAAGTTATTTTTTTTAATGCATTAGCATATGATAAAGTAAACTTTTTTGGTAATTGGTGTTATTTTAGAATACATGGGGTAATATGGGTTTTGTTCGTTCGAAATACGCTGCCATACCGTTCATCAGATTGCGATAAAACTTCGTCCACTTATTGTTAAGGTTTCCGCGAGTAACATAGGCATAGTGTAATATATAAAAATCAATGTTTGTTTGTTCGTATTTAATACGCTGCCATACTGTTTATTCAATTGCAATAAAACTTTGCCAACTTATATGATATGAACATTCGTTTTGGCATCTTTTTCCAATTTAGACCCATCTCATTAGCGTTAAACACTTGGCCTGCTCTCATTTGTATGATTGTTTAAAATTAATTTTATCACCAAAGATGATTAGTGAAGTCAAGAGACAAAATATAATGAAGCGCTATAGGAAAAGACCGCCGCAAAGATACAGTATAGAAACGCGTTTTATAGCAGGGTTGTATTATCTTAGTATTATACCTTTTTAATAAAAATAACTATATTAATTTAACTCACTTGATTCGACTGGAGGAATCCTTTTTCATATTGAGATCACTTTTACTACTTTCAGATATGATATCTCTGGATTGATCCATATCATCGGGTTTACCCAGTCTTCTGTGCATTATTTCAGAGCGAGCTTTCCTTAACGATCTTTTGTCGATGCTATCTTCCACGTTGCGACATCCAATACACTTACAATTAGCAGAGCATGCAATTTTTCCCTTGAAATTACAACCAAAAACAACGTATAAGCTCATACAATGTTTATAGACGATTAAAATTACTTTAAAAATTACAAATTAACATCAAAATTACCTCATAGCATTCACAATAATTCTTAAGGCAGCCTGATCTTTTACAATTACAACCTTTGTTATGACGTCTAATCACTTCCAGACCGTAATTCTTGGCCTTTCCAATTTTGGGTCTGAAAATAAAAATAACGAATGGATACATTCCAATGTGACGGCGATAAACCCGTTTATTTAGATGAAATATTACATTAAACATACCTAAAAGCGTTAGGATTCCTTTCTAAACATGTTCTGATTGCTTTCTGGCGATACTCTTCATTTTCTAAATTATTGAAGCAGTTGTTACAGTTGCAATGATTGCAAAACTCGCCATTTGCGAAGCAATCGCAGTAAAGTTTTAAGCACTGTGATTTTGTGCAATTACACGGTTTTCTCGGACGCATACCTAACTCCAACGCTGCAAATATACACGCAAAAATCATGAGTTTAAGCTTCAATATCTGAATATAATATACGTATAAATCGAACAGTGCTCACAACAATCCATGTTTTTTGAATCGATTTCTTGTTTAATTTCAACGTTCGCAGCTATGGACAAAGATTTCGATGACATCTACAAAATAAAACCGCATTATTAAAATCGACGGGATATTTCATTAACTATATCGCGTTTGTTCTATGAGCATATATTACGCTTTGCCCTTGAATCTGCTGTATATATGATGCCGGTACCATAACAATATGTTTCATATCAGTCTGTAGGCTATTATTCACTGTGGGGATTTGAGCCGGGGACGTCGCCGTAAATTGACGCTGGATTTGCTGTTGATGTTGTTCCTCGTCAATCACCTGCTCTTCGACAATTTCTTCACTTTCTACAACCTATCATTGAATAAATTCATGCATTGCATTGAGATTAAAAGAATAGGAATAAAATTCAAAATATTTTTGAGCAAAGAGACATACTTCTTCCTCTATTACTTCAGTTTTACTAATTTGAAATTCCATATTTTCTTGTTGGATTATTTCTAGCTCCTGCTCTTTATTAGAATCAATCTGTAGATTAGGCATACTTGTAACTGAAAACTAACATAAAAAAAACATTGTTTAATAAAGCAATTTCTACCTATAACACCACAGATAAGCCTCGTTAATAAAATTAGTTGAAAATGAATCCCGCTTTATGAATTCACTAATTTCTTCTGGCACACAACACGGGCCAGAAGAAATTAATGAATGAAATCAATTTTGTGTTTTTATCCACCTAGAATTACTTGGGATGCTGACAATATTAACCCATTGATGAGTATACACTCATATGTGGCATGCAGCACTCCACAGTGCTTTATTTTCAGTGACGTTCTTCTATTTATAATACAATAAGATGTTCCTGGATGAATAAACACGTTGTACGAGATTAAGCGGAGACAAATTCAGGTCTTTCAAGTAATATATACAAAAGGAAACGGGTGAATAAAGGACAACAAGCACAAAATCCGACTTGAAGTGGATTGCATTCAAGAAAAGTGATATTTGTGCGTGTAACGTGGAAGAAAATCCTGGGAAAATTGCAAGCCTATCAGTTTCGGATTTTCTATTTTCAAGAAGAGATTTCTAGAAAGCATTTTGTGACGCAATAGAAGACATTAAGCCGTGAAGAAAAATGCGCTCAAAACGAGTACGAGTACGGGAGAGTCGTCGAGTATATCTCGATGAAGAAGGACCTCTTTGTATAACAGAGTGGACTACCAGAACAGGGGAGGATCTTCGAGTTCAAGAAGACGCTTGCTACATATAACGCATGTTCGCTTGCTTGCCACTGGTTCTCCTATTGTGGATTAATTGAATAAATACGTTGTGCCGATTATTCAACATTTTACTGATCACCTTCAGCGCCTGCCTCATTTCAACCTCTATGACCGAGTGAATTAAATCATAAACGTATTCCGTCATTCGTCGCTGCCGATTCGCGGATCGGGACCATTGTTTGTGCCAAATAATTCAAAAACTGTAAACCAGATAGCAAATTGTAATAGATTCAGAAGAAAAATATATTATTTATTAAACTCGTGTTGTTTTTTCTTTCTTACACTTATATAGCGGAAACAAAAATGCTACGTATTTTAAGCACTACCAATATACAAGTAATTTTAGTACACTTGGCTCTGTTCTTATGCGGATCTTTTTTATGCGATTTTTATGTTTAAAAAAATCCAAAATTAATACTAGTACAAGTTGCAATCGTTTAACCTGTATGGGAGTACTATCGAAAATATCCGTTTTGACCTTCACTATTCAGAAAGAGCACTCTTGTGCATTGAAGCTCCGAGGCGGACAGAGACAGAGAGAACTTAGCGCAGTTCGGGAGACTGAGACGGAGAGCTTCTTCATATGCATCTCATGATTGTATAGATCGTTAAGCCCAAATTTATCGACTTATAATGATTTCGATTTCAAGTGTGTTATTTGTTTACGCAAAGAAATGTCCGAATATTGTGTGTTATTGAGAGTGTTTGTTTATTTAACTGCGTGTTGAATGAGTCTTTGTTCAATTATCATTTCCTTCTAAAGGAGGAGCAAATGAAGTTAAGTGTGTGTATAGGGCAATATTGCCAATCTCTTGATAAGAAACTGGCAATTTTGGATTACTTGGCGAATCGACAAAATCCTACTGAGATAAGCCAACTCTTAACCTGGGGGAATCGACCATAAGAGTTATCAAAAAAATTAATGTTGCCATCAGAAAATCAGTCATCAACGGCACAAAATTAAGCTTAAAATGTACATCGTATTCGAGAAATCCTTCATTGGAAAAAACAGTAAAAGCACTTGTAATTTGAAGATTTATCTCAAAAACGATTTCCCATATGTGGATATTTAATTAAGGAAAAAGCTCTTCCGTTTCATGAACTCATAATATAACGAACTGCGTTAAAAATTAATGGTGACTCCCCATGAAACACATCAATTGCATGAAAACAGACCCAAGTGTATATAAAATAAACTATCAAATTTAACTCACTGATCAAAGGGTTAAAGACGAAAATAAAAATAAAACAAAAACATGGATGTCACTTAATATTATACCATATAAAAATATTAATTTTGAATCATTTAAACCATTCATATACAATGATTTTTGCGTTAACCAATCATAAACTAGGGATTGATAACAGCATTGTATTTTTGGCACTCCTGATGTAATAAATACTTACTCCGCTTGCTGTTGAAGTTTGTACTATTTTTTGTGTCGCCGGATTCAAAGTAATCGTGACAGGCAACAGTTTAGTTTGAGGTTTGGCTATAACTACAAAAAAAAATCATTAATCAATTAATTAATTCGATGTAAAATAAAATAAATATTCCAACACACAATTGTGTAAAAAATGTTAATCACAATCATTGTTTAATTTATAATTAAGAAGACTGCTTACTTTTCTTAACGGAAATTCCAGAATTCGACGTAGAAACGTCAGCCGAAGCCACTTGTAATAAATTTCCTATGGAAATGAAAAATATATTTATATAAGCTTAAAAATACAGAAAACATTTAAACATTAAAGTGTTCATTTGTTTGTTATACCTTGCATG
Source organism: Stenopsyche tienmushanensis (assembly GCA_008973525.1). Classification (NCBI taxonomy): domain Eukaryota; kingdom Metazoa; phylum Arthropoda; class Insecta; order Trichoptera; family Stenopsychidae; genus Stenopsyche; species Stenopsyche tienmushanensis. The sequence goes on from WACJ01000356.1 coordinate 36,678, forward strand.
TCAAACATTAAAGGCTTTGTGATAACTTGAGCAGGTTTACTGGTTTGAATAACTTTCGAATTCGTTTGAATGGTACGCGCAACTGAAGTCACAGACATCGGAGCTATGCGCACCGGAGACGCAGTGCTAATTTTCTGTTGTGAAGGATTCGACGACACCAACCTTACATATTGCATCTGTAATAAAAAATGTATGTGATTTGAACATATACATATTTGTAAAATTAACGTCAATTGCAAATTAATGCATATTATACTGACTCCTTTTCCGGGAAGGTTGATGTGATGAATCGTTTGCGAATTGAACTTTTGTCCCGCAGGAATACTAGCAAGTATATTGCCACTCCCGTCGACTTTCAAAACCTGAGAATTTTTAATTCAATTTAAAATCACAAATAAACGTATCTCAAAAGAATAATATAAAATTACCTGCGAAGTTTTAGGTGTGCTCGGTTGTTTGATGAGGACATTTTGCGACGTTAATATCATTTTACCGGCATTGACGTTTCCTAATGAACAACATAATATTTATTAAGAACGAATAACAGTCTTTTTTAATCGTAATTCAAATTGTCTTATCGAACCTTTCGGAGGTGCTGGTAAAATTTTGGCGGGAGATTTTATATTCGTGATTGAATGACGCACAGGTCTCACGCTGGGAGTGGACGTAGCTGCTTCTCCTTGTTTGATAGGCGACACAGCTAACAACTGATAAAAAATGCAATAATCCATTGGATTCATATTCGATCTAGAATTACGACAGCAAATTGTTGAAATATTTTATAATACCTGATGTATTTTTCCGTCCGAAACCAAGCCCATCTGTTGGGCTTGCTGAAGGCTTAAGTAACGAGGCACATTTTTTTGCGAATTAGCTCCATTTGATTCGCCGCCTAATAAATGGTTATAAATCAGTTAAAATTTTATCATAACTTATTTTATATTTTGAATCAGAAAAATGATATCGTACTCGGAACGAGAGTATATTTAGCCAGGGGAGGCATTGATGCTTGTCTTAATTGTACGACTTGTCCTCCCGGAGTAACTCGCACCACCTGAGTTGATTTTCCTTGAGTGGAGGTCGACCCAGGTCCAATTACTTTAACGCGCCCATCTGTTGACGGAATAACCACTATTTGTCTCCCGGAAGTATCTAAACGATGAAACACGAGCTATTAATTTTACAGATATTGTATGACATTTCAACACAGACATAATGCCTCTATTTAAGTCTTAATTATATTTTTAACGCGTTGGCGGACACGTCTGCATTATGTGCCATCTCTGCATACAAAAAATGACGCATAATGCAGACATGTCCATCGAAGCGTTAAAGATGAAAATAAATCTTTTATTTTAAAAAAGTAATAAAAAAGCAATTCAATTAAAGTATTGCCTGTAGCTAGCCACTTCTTTTGCAGACCCATTTTACTGCTCAGCACTGGCCATGGGTCATCGATTGGAATAAGTAATAATCAGAAGGGGCAATGTCGGGAGAGTGCGACAGATGGGGTAAAACGTCTCATTTCATAGTTTCCAGGTAGGTTTTGACCACTGATGCGACATCGCAGTCTAATGTTGTCATGCTGCAAAATCACTTTGTGGGTTGGGCATATTGTGGTCGCTTATTCTTCAATACTCAGCTAAAAACGCATAAATTGCTTTTGGTAGAGATCTCCTGTGATGGTTTGCTTGGGTTGGGTTGGAGCAGCCCATAATACATTACGCCTAGCTAATTCCACCAAATACAAAGCATGAGCATGGAATCATAGCTATTCCATTTTGGCGTTGATGCTATTATTTAACCGGACTTAACCTAACGCTCTAATTTTCACTAGAATACAACCCCTTCATAATGATAGTCCAGAAACACGCCAGAACACAACTATTAAATTATTCACATGTGTTAAATGATCCTCAATTTATGCTGTCAACTCTCAATATACAATTCTATCAGACGTTTCGAAGCTGTTGTTCAATTAACTTCTAATGATTTTGTAAGTTCAGATTGTATTTGAATTTAATACAAATGCATCACACATAATTTTTATACCGCCGTCCGATGATAAAACGGCAAGAATTTATTCAAACATTACTAGAATCAAGAACCGAGGATAAGTCTGGTTTGATCGAAACTATAAGATCTAAAGCCTTACTTTGAACAATCGGATTTTTCGGACGTAGATTAGATAGCGAAATTTTCTTCATCGTGCTGGAGACGTTCTTGACGATGCTCGTTGGTTTCGGCGCAATTGCCACTTGTCTCATGGTAGAACTTGGTCCGGCAATGCGTGGTGCCTATAACAATACGATCATTTATAAATTTGAACGACTGATTGATATAGCCAAAACTGACTAAACGCACGGACGACTTTACCTGAAAATTACGCGAAATACCCTGTTGAAACGATGACACAGAAGTAGTAATATTTTCTAAAATATCAGGCGTCACTCCGTCTGGCAACATTGAGATGAAAGCGTCATCGCTCGCATCTTTCGATGCGGCCTCTTCATTTTCAAGTTTTACATTTTGAAACTCCTAATCAAAGATATCGACATTAGAAATGTGATAAGTTAATGCTTCGTCTATTAATTAATAACAGAATAATACCCGACGCTGTCCAGTTGAGACTTCCTCGTCATTTCTAACGATGATCATCTCTGCAACATCAGACTCGTCCTGCGGAGTCTCCATAGTTTCTATAACGGGTTGGGATATAAATATTAATAAAATGATCATTATTTTAAAATATTCATAGCAAATTTGGTCTCAAAAATTGTTATTAACGTCGGCAACAACATTATCGCAGTAGACTGCTCCGTACTCTTCGATTGTTTCATTAAGACATATTATAATTATGAATGAAATGCAGAAATCTATAAGAGTCAAATTAGATATAAAATGAAACAAAATATTCAGGATGCGAATGACTACGAAAAAGAGAATATTTCAAGGTATGTAAACAGAAAAAGACTAATATTCGACTCTCCTTTGATAACTTTCACTTTTGTATAACAGTCTTATTGATATTATGCCTCGTTAAAATTAATTTTAAGTTTTTTTTTTTATCAACGCAACACTCAAACCCAAATATATCTTTTAAGAGCCAATTATGTACAAAAAAGAACTGTATATAAATGACGAAAATAAAATGAAGCATAGATGAGAGAAAATGTATAAAATTTCCAGTAATCACAATATAAATGGGTGCATAAATTTCATTTTAAACACATCAACAATAATGGAACAACATTTTAATAGGAGACTTGATAGGAATTAATTACATAAACGTTTAGTCCCTTATCAGGAAACGTATAAAGTCTTAATAGGATAAACAATTTTATAAATCGTAAAATGCCTATGAAATGAAGTCTTTGATGTTTATTTTATTTCAATGCATAGATATGGGGTTGGATTGCAGATTCTCAAAAACAAAAATAGCATTCATCCAAACATTCGTAGTACTTTCAAACGCGTCAAGTGCACCTGGCAAAAGTACAAAGTTCATACAAATTAGTTTAAAATTTAAACGAAACATAATACACGCGACGAATTGAATTAACAATTTGATTACTCATTTAATTGAACATTTTAATGTTGCGAAATGGCTTGTGTATTATTTATTTGAAATTCTACAAATATACGTCCGGTTTAATCAACAAAATATATCACAATCAACGCGGTGAAATAAAAGGCGCATAAAATATTTACATCCATTTTCGAAGCATATTGACGGGAATTATCTACCCTGTGTATTGATATAATTTAACCTAAATGTCAAGCAAAATTTCGTATCATGGATTGTTCGCGTTTAATGCTTTGTGTTTTCAAATAGACGAGTCAGCATTGTTAGGTTAGTTTTACATTTCGATTTAGAGAATCGATCGAATTTGTATTTTAAAAAAGTGCGCTTAAAATAGTTTGAAAATGTGCAAAATTGATGGTGCTGTGCGAGGGGAAGGGGGAGAGGGGGAAGAATATTTGAAAGTAAATTGGGCGCCAAATTAGATTTGAGTCGAGTAGAATGAGTGGCGTGGATGCGAATTCGCGTCGAGTAATCAGCTTTGTAAAGGATTGTTTATAAACGTTCGGGGCGGGAGGAGTCGGGAGGGTTCACGAGCGCGGCCCGAAAGCCGAGGGGATCCAAGGCGGAGTTCGCTCCCGTCGAATTTACCCACGACGTCGACTTCGGGCTCGACTTCCATGGCTCTGTTCGCTTCCGCGCCGAGACGATTCACGGACGAGATTTGAAATTGGCCGCCATCGGTCGGGCGACGCGGGAAGATTCGTCGAGTCAAAGTTCGCTCCGCGCGGAGTCGGCCGCGACTCGCGAGGCCGACGGGGGCGACGGAGGTCGCCGCGACTCGCGTCCGCTGTCAGATTTAAACCGAGCCCCGCCGTCGCTGTCGCCCGCTCATTTTAGTTAGTGCGCGCCCGCCGCCACTGGCGCGACGTACACAATACGACCCTAATGCTTTGCGTGGCGACCATGACGCATCGCGGAACGCGGCCGAACAAACTTAACATTTTTATTATTTTGTCACACGCATGCATTAAAATATATATCCTAATGATTACAAATACAAATTATAACTTAATTACATTTATCAGTGCTTTTAAATAAATTAAAAAATAATAATTTTAAAAATATATAAATACAATAGAAATATCGGCAATCTTTGCTCCGTTAATTGTCTCGCTTATAAATAATCAATTATTTAAAAAAACAAATTGAACAAATTATAAAATTAAATCTTTATATTTGAGCGAAAATTTTAAATGGATTTTATTGATCAAATGCGTTTGTAATTATAAACATTCAAAATTTCTCAATAATGTTGATTTTTAAAATTAACCTTAAAATATATATTTTTTGTTTATGCATTCCGAATAAATACAAACGATTTTTGTTGTTATTGTGCTTGAACATAAAAAATGATTCGATCGAATTTATATAGGGAAAATAAATTTTAGTGAGTCGTCAGTTTTGTGAGTGGCCGAAAGCGTGATAGGTTCGCGAACGCGCCTCAACGTCAGAGGCCCGGTGTTGTGTGGGGAATGTCGCGGTGCGCAACGATTAGGGCGGCGCTGGCCGAGCTGGCGGGCGCCTCCGCCAGCCACAAGGAACAGGCCGACAAGTAATTCTTATTTATATTTGTCCCCTATATGCATTTTTTATTAATTTGTCCGTTTTTGAAAATGATTATTTAAAGCAGTTTTATCTAAGAATATCGTTCTATCAGACACCTTGATTTTATATATAGCGAAAGAAAACCTCCATCAATATTAATGCAGGAGAGTTTTAATTTCAACAACGTGTGACATTTGAATACGCTCAATTTCATACATTTGATTATTTGCCTTATAGCCACTCAGATTATAAAGGATGGCATTTATTCGATTCTTTCCAATGCAATCTCTCATAAACAGCCCTGCCGTTAAATTGAGTTAGCAAGTCCACATGTGGATAATTTAAACCATGCTATATAGCCACATGTCAAATTAATGTAAAAAATCCAATTTAATCCTCGGGTTCAATCTATAATATCTGGAGACTTCGGTCACGTATTGAAACCTCTGAATAAAAACTCTATATCTCTTTTATCTATATTTTAAATTTAATTCTCCCTTCTTCGATAGATACCGCAACATTTTGATCGAGCTTTTGAACAACTCTTGCAGCGAGTTGACTGATACTCTTAAAGTTTTCATCGAAGCTAGTGAGTAGATCTTCATCGATTGACCATAAAAATTTTATATCGTTCATGAAGAACTTTACAACATTCTCTCGTTTCTAGTTGTAAACGAAAATGTCAGTCTCGTCATTTCGAGACAGTTGCTCACCGACGTGAGCACACATCTGACTCTTCTCCCGGACGAGGTCTCGAAAGAAGTGTCACATTATACGCTAGACAGGGTCCAGCCGAGGGTGATATCGTTCGAAGAACAAGTGGCGAGTATTCGTCAACATTTAGCCGATATTTATGAAAAAAATCACAATTGGAAGGAAGCCGCCAATGTGCTCGTCGGAATACCTCTGGAGACCGGACAGAAGTGAGCATCGCCTGTAATTACTATCTGTAATATTGTTGCAGTGAACGATAATAAAATCTTTTCGACCGTTCCAGACAGTACACGGTGGACTACAAACTCGAAACCTATCTAAAAATAGCCAGGCTGTACTTGGAAGACGATGACCCTATACAAGCGGAGGCTTTCGTCAATCGCGCTTCCCTCCTGCAGGCCGAAACAAGCAACGAGCAACTTCAAATATATTACAAAGTGTGCTATGCTCGAGTTTTGGATTATAGAAGGTGTGCTTAATGAATTTATCATATATTGTAACAAATATTTTGTATTTATAATCTGACAAATTTGTATTTTAGGAAATTTATCGAAGCAGCTCAAAGATACAATGAACTGTCTTATCGTACTATAATACATGAAGAAGAAAGGATAACATGCTTGCGCAATGCCCTCATATGTACCGTACTTGCATCAGCTGGTAATGCTATTTTCTTGTTATTACTCCAATAATCTTTATTAAAGGACGTTTCTACTTTGTTGAATGTTAATATTTAGTATGCTGTGTATAATATGGGACTATAATTGGGAAGATATATTAAAAAATTTAAAAAAATAGAGTGCGATTGAAGAAAAATGTGTGCTTTTAACAACTTTTTTTGTAGTTTTTTGTTCATCAAATAAAAATGTTTGAATATTTTTGGATAATTGTAGTCTATATGATGAAGACGTTTATTGTACACGTTCCTGCCAAATTTCATGAAGAATTCTCATCTAGGGTGTGAGGGAGCACTTCCATGAACTTGAAAAATGTGGTTTCGAGAAAAACGCGTTTAAAATTGAACCGAAGTTTATGTGCTATACCAGAAGCATAGAGGATACCTTCTGTTTCTTCAAAATAATATTCTTCAGCTAACCTCTTCAGTCTTCGGGTCAATCTTTCCTCTTTTGATGATGCGGAATGTGCAGCATCAACTTTTTTCACACGCATCCCTTTTATTGGTAATTATTTTTGCTTGCGGTCCGATTATGATGCCCATCATATGCAGCAGGAACGTGATACCTTTGTTGAAAATACATGCGGTAATAAAAGTTGCCAATTCAATAGTTTTTATCGAGAAAAAATATATTTTGGAGCCTAGCACCCGAGGGCAGCGTTGAAACTTTCGTTATTATTTTGCGTATGTTCGCCTAATCAGCATTACAGCAGATCGTCTGACGATAGACTTGAATATATAGGACAAATGCGTTTCTGAAGCTCATTTGCTGATGGTTGTTCGTATTTGAAACCGTGTGATTTGAAGGTTTTTGTATCCCTTGTTTTTGTATGTATGTATGAAGGTTGATACTTTTGCACATGCATTTGTTGCAATTTTTTTTAACTCGCAAGGTAGAAACGTCCCATAAATAACTTGCATTTTAATAATATATCTTTTGTGTTTTTAGGTCAACAAAGATCTCGGATGCTTGCGACGCTATTTAAAGACGAACGTTGCCAGCAACTTCCGGCTTATTCTATTCTTGAAAAAATGTATTTAGATAGGATTATAAGAAGATCTGAATTGCAAGAATTCGAAGCCCTCATGATAACGCACCAGAAGGTATTGAATGGTGGCACTTAAAGCCGATAAGCATACTATGTTCATACAGTTTTGAAATCATTTTTATATAACTTTTTAGGCCAGCACCGTAGACGGATCCTCAATTCTAGATCGTGCCGTATTTGAACATAATTTGCTGTCAGCCAGCAAACTGTACAATAATATTACGTTCGAAGAACTCGGAGCGTTGTTAGAAATACCTCCTGCGAAGGCAGAAAGAATAGCAAGCCAGATGATCACGGAAGGAAGAATGAATGGATATATAGATCAAATAGATTCAATCGTTCATTTTGAAAGTAAGTTCGAAATTCTGTTTTTAAATTCTGTTCATGGTGAACTGATTTTTTTAAATTAATTTTACTGCGTCTACAAATAGTTTACATCAATTATTATTAAATAAACGTCGTCTACTTTCGATACAATGTGGCTAGGGCTTCGGTAGACATTGCTAAAGTTGTAGGGCAGAAACTTGATTGAAGTATTGCAACTTTCAAAGCATTGCAATATTAAGTACATATAATATTTATTATAGGAAGCTACAACATAGTTTCGGTCTTATAGGTATGAGTCATTTATATAATATATATTTATAGGTTTCAAATGTGTTTTAAATGTCGGCAACAACATCATTGTGGTAGACTGCCCTTTTACTAACAATATCAAAATGAGAAATAATCAGCTTTGTAGGAATAATTACACAAATAATATCGCCGCGTCCCATACTAACTCTTTAATTTGTATTCTAAAAATATGTATACATATTCTTCATTTGGATATACATATTTGGACATACCACATAATGATTCATTCCCACTTGCTTTTTTTTGTACAAGTTTAAATTGGGTTACAATTTTTTTTTCCGGAGTTTTTCGGTGGTATAGGTAACAAAAGGCAAAGACACTCCACTTTTGTGCGAATACGAATCGCGACAAGAAGATAAAGCTTCTTGTTGACTCTTCGGAAAACCCACAAGCATTCAAGAGGTTCAAAGTGCCAAAGGACAGGCTGCCTGTTATTTGGAGGTCAAACAACAGGGCATGCACCGACGAAGACCTGTTTACCGAATGGATAGAATCTGCTGCTGATCCTAAGATTAAAAAAATACCTGCTGGATAATATTCTTCCTCTGAAAACCATGCTAATTATGGATAATGCTCCTGCCCACACCGAGAGACTTCAGGATAATATTTTGGAGGAGTTTAGTTTTATAAAAATTGTCTTCCTTCCACCTAACACAACTCCTATCCTGCAGCCCATGGATCAGCACGTTATCTTTAACTTCAAGCAATTGTATACGAAGGGGCTTTTAAAACTCTGCTTCAACGTCACATGGCTTACCCTACGAGAGTTTTGGAAAAACCACTTCGATATCATAGGGTGCCTGAAACTCATCGATGCTTGTGTGGAAAAAGTTTTGGCCTGAGATGGTTTTATAATGAGACTTCGAGAGGTTTGCAAGTGAAAAGCAGCCTGTCGAAGAAATTGTGTCCCTGGGTAAATCTCTAGGTAAACGAATTTGACATGGAAGAACTCGTTGCAGAATATAGCGAAGATCTCAGCGTTGACGAATTGAAGGGACGTAGACAAAGAAATTATTTTGGTGGAATTTATTATGTTTGCTGAAAGTTATGCCATTTTAATTCTCACCTATGTATTTGGAACGTTCATGTGGTATGTCCTAAATATATCTATATATTCTAATAATGCTTTAAATGCATTTTTTTAAATCAATTCTAGATTAAAAACTAACCGTTATACATATGCTAACTTTTATATATTTTTAATTAGGTTAAAAAATGGGTATACAATTGCGTTTAGTAATTATTTGAGATGTAAATTAAAAAATCAAAGTCTACCTCTTTCCGGTATTTTGAGTCTCATGTCGGATTCGTGGACGCGGAATATCTGCCGTTGCCATGGTGATGCTTCTAGTGAGCGTCCAGTGGTGCTTTAATTTTTGATAAAATTGGCAGCCACGCTCTGAGTCACTGTCGTCTTTTCTGTTGAATTTCTCAGTTTTTTCGATTTCAATCGCTACTCTCGCAGTCATAATGCTTATATTTTCAACGGTTGCTTTGGTTTTTGTATCAGCAAAATTGATGTGATCATTTTTCATAACATGTTCTGTCAGCTTGTGGGCGATCTGTTTATCGGATCCGGACACACACATTCCTTCGGACTTCACCAACTTATTTGTGATTACCATCTCCGACATGATCCGCCAGAGCTTTTCCCGGTTGATTTTGTCGTAAGCCTTGTAAAAATCTATAAATATGCGATGGAAATTGACACCATGTTCCCACATTTTTTGTAAGAACAATTTTATGTTTAAAAGTTGGTCCATAGTAGACCTGCTCAGTCTGAAACTGCATTTGTACTCTCTGCTTGTATAACTACATGATGCATTCGCTGAACGTCTCGCAAAATCAATTCTGCACACAAACAATGCTTGTACTAATTCAATAACCTTTATAGGTGTGCGCACAATAACTCAACAAAGTTTCATCGGACACGTACAAAAGGTATAAACACATATAGAGGACGAACAAACGCACATTAATTTTTATATGCATAGATAACATACAATAGTATAAAGTGTGCTAACTAGAAGATTAAAATTTATAACCCATTTCTTATCGGTGTTTTTCATCTTACATGCGATTTATATTCTAAACGAATAATCCATGCTCTCTTTGTGACATTATGAAAATGTGTAAATATTTGATTTTCTGATAATTTTCAGCTCGTGATGTATTACCTCAGTGGGATCGTCAGATCCAAAGTCTATGTTATCAAGTAAACAGTATCATTGAAAAAATCGCCGCCAAAGAACCAGAGTGGATGGCCGGCGTGCTGGAGGAGCAGATGATTCAATAAACCCGTTGGATTCCCGTATTCCTAAGTTAAAATATAAAAGATACAAAGACAGTGTATATTTCAAAACTCGATTTATATTTTGAATATCCCTTCAAAAATACACGATGTAACTAAAACCCTATGAATCCAGACTATTAATAAAATCCCTTTATTTAAAGCCTCTGTATCAAATTAAAAAGGGATAAAATTGTGATTTTGAAACATATTCCTCTATTTAATTCACATAGCGCATTTGTTTCGTTGCAGTCCAACGACGAATCGTATAATTTGCATTTTTCATACGAGCTATCCGTTTCAATGGGCGAGATGCGACGTCGCTAGGTTTAAACGTTTGATTTATTTTTATTTTCAAAATTAGTCATTTTTTGAGTTACGAATGTGCATAATTTTATAAGTAAATAAAAAACTTTATAAAATAATATATGTATTTTATTGAGTCGGAATCAATGTGAAATTATAATACAAGTAGTTTAAAAAAAATATATATTGTACACGAGGCAAAATAAACTGAACACATTTCAAAAACCGAGTTTTCAAGCGGGCACGCAAAAGACAATATGTCGCCAATATCGGGATAGTAGCCTGATTACTATTTAAAGACTATCTAATTTTTTTTCCACATTTCAATCACTCAAAGGCATCCAAGAAGCCCGATCGAATCACTCACAGTGTAAATCGTTTTAAGATTTGTGTGAGTTTTTCGTTATCGGCATTCAAATAAACATTTTACAACTCCCGAAAACTATTGATTCACAATAGAGATGCTTTCAGATATAAAGCTTAAAATGTAACATTTCAATAATACATTTAATTCTATGTAATTCAATAATTGTATTTTCATATCAGCATTTTTTTATTGGAAGGGTGCTATTTCAACAATAACAGATAAATTAACTACGTCTATTAGCTGCAGTGTACTTAAGCTTCGATTTCTAGTCCGACGCCGACTTTGTGGCTGCCTCCGTTGAAGTTCTTTCCGTCGATCAATGTAGACAGAGTCAATGTGACTCCTGAAAGTAATTAAATACAAATTTATACATCATAAAATATATAGATTTATAGTTTGTAGATAAGATTGAATTTTATCATCGTATGATCATTTTAGATTGATAAGTTATCTCATGGCGAAAACATTAAATTGGCTTACCGTCGCGCAACTTTTGTTGGTATCCCAAACCGATTTGACAGGCGTTATTGATCTTTGCTCTTAAGTTGGCGTTTTCATCGAGTGAATACTTGCAGCCTACGCCGTATTGGGTGTTGTTAGAGCCCGAGGCCCAGTTGAAGGTTACACCGTAGTCGAGCTTGGGCGATACCTTCTGATAGATTGAAGTGTTGAACACTTGACCATTATCACTACAAAAACAAACACAGTTAAACAAATGTTTCGGCGGTGCATTAACGTCGAAATCGCATTGAAACACTCACACTCCGGCGTGCAAGACAAAGTCGCTTCCCGAGAATCCAATAGCCAGGTTGTTCTTGGTGATGTTGCATTTCTGGGTGTCGAAGTTTAATTGATAACCGGCCATCCACGATTGGTATTTAAACACACCAGCCGCGTTGATGAGTGGCCTCGCTTGGTCAATGTTCATATCGCAGTTAAGTGAGCAGACATTGTTGACGAATTCGGTCTTCAATTTGCCGCTCTTTGCTCTGTAAACACGCGTTAATAAGAATTTATAAACTCGACAATAATCATCGATGGACGATCGAGGGAATTCGACTTACCCGGTTTGGGGTGCGTATGTGGTATCGATACCGAGCTTGAGACCTTTGGCGATTTGGTCTTGAACGGAGATACTCGAGGAGAAAACATTGTCTGTGTTGATCTTCTCGGAGAAGGTCAGGCCGTATTCCTTCGACTTGTGCTTGGTTTCGAGGGTTCCGAAGACCTGTTGAATAGAATTCGTATCAATAAAATGTACGGTAAACAATCTCGTTAACCAATTAAGCGCGATGTCCGAATCGGACACATGAATTAATTCATATGATGGAATGATTTATGCGTCCCGCGTGTTTGTTGACCATTTTGTTCAGTCACGGTAAATTCTTCCGATGGAGAGCCTTCCAAAATTATTTAGATTGTGACTGGGGATGATACATGGGTGTATCACTACGTCACTCGATTTTAACAGCAATTACCGTCAACCCTCTTATAACAACAAGATAGGGACTGTGATATAGGAAAAAACGCTATAGAAAGTTAGGCGCCTATACAAAATTTAGGGTTGTTTTTTCAATTTTTTTTCTTCATTTTTGTATTTTAAATGACCTTGAACGTGTTTAATTTATTTACAAATGCACTGGTTAAATATTTTGCCCAGTCTATTTCATTCGCAGTAATCACGGGAGTTCAACGCGACACTTTTTAACGCATTAACAATAATAAAATGATAGCAACTAAAATAATGGTTTATTCAAACAATCTTCAGAAGCATTAACTGCAAAGGAGTAGCGTAATTCGATCTTTTGAAAAAGCTGAGAGCAGATTTCTCCGTTTTAGATATGAACGTTCATTCTGGCATCTTTTTCCAATAAGCACTTGGCCTGCTCTCATTTGTATTAGCAGCATCTACATCGGCTGAAGAACGTTCGCCTTGTATTTGACGTCATTTAAAGAAAGCATCTTTTAAATCCTTCAAACCGTCCATCACTAGCAATAAATGTTTCCTCATGACGTCCTTTTTCTTTTAAATACCCAAATAATTTGATTACATTATTTTTAATCGGATGTCCGTCCGGGGGTTGTATTTTTTTTATTGCGATTTTCAATGCATATCTATCAAACTTACTTCCTGGATGACCCTCGTATTTAATGCGCATATAAATCTAAATCACGATGTATTCAAATATTTAAAAATCACCTTTCCGGACTCCTGATTGAAGTTGACCTCATTACCGAACTCTACTCCGGATTCGGTCTTAGTTTTAACATCGAGCTTGAGAAGCCCGAAGTGGTAGCCTTTTCCGAAGATATCACGGGCTTGTTTTCCAAGATCACCATATGCTGGAGGTGCCATTTCCTACAAGACGATTAAAGATCAATTAATACAGACATTGCATAACATTTCAATCATTTTTTGGAGGGGGCGAGGTAATATCCGGTAATAATGATGTAACGTAATGAAATTCCGCGTTTCAATTCAAACGCATTGCCTCGTCTGTAAAAATAAACCGGTATGCAGTGCAAGAGCATTCTTTCACAACGAAAGCCATATCCAAATAAAAATTGAGTCACTTATTGGCAATGTGCGCGCGACTTCCAACATTTAGTAACACTGCAACGATATTATCTGCAAGTCGAGTGACACTCTATAAATTAGCACTTACGACTTCTAATTGCTTTATTGACGCTCCTGCTTATAATAAATTTGTAATTATATTAACGGCAAATTTATCTCCAATAACCGACTTGCTTTATCTCGGCTTTTATAAGGACATTTGAATAATTTGAAGATCATTAGAACTGTTATTCGATATTTAAAATGCATGCGTTATAATTTTATAGCCTTGAGCGCGTGACGTATTGCCGGTATTTAACCGTATCTTATAAAAGTAAGACAAAATTCATCAATCAGTTAGATTGACTTACAATAAAGACCTGTCATTTAGCGAGAGTCGTATTAGTTAACGTGACATTTTAATCACGCACTTTAAAAACACACCTGACACGAGTTCAAATTATCTGATTACCGAAAAAGCGTTACCTTCCGATATTTCAGATTTATTCAAATTTATATGGATTTGAAGAATTTCACACGGTTTCATTGTCGATACAATTAAATGATAAATGAATAGTGTTATAATTTAATGAAAAGAATTTGAAATTATGGATATTAATTTTTTTATAAATGAAATCAATTATATAACAGCTGCAACGCATCGGGATGTTGGCTTGGATAAGTATGACTTAAAAAATTTAAATAGATATGAGTGCTTGAACTTGACATTAATTCGATTGTCTTGGATTTGATATTGACATTGTAAAAGGGCAAAGTCTGCAGTTTTAACTTGCGACAGATTATAGTTTATCTAGTGATTTACGGGCCAAGGACTCGCTGACAGCCGTCTGCGTTCCATTTAAATTAAAGTCGTCGCATTTACGAAGACCTTCGATCGTCTGTTGAAGTTTTATTTCATACGAAGGTTAATCTTTTGGCAAAATATAGCAATAAAACGGCCCTCAAAGATCAACGCAGAGGTTACATAACGCGATGCGTTCCGCGAAGATGTACGATATAAATCGAGCCTGGTGTTAACGAACTCCAATAATTGCGGCTAAACTGGGACGTTTCAGCTGAAATGCGACGCTTAAAGGGCAGGGTTCAGATATATTTCAGTCACGTGCGACGACGGCTTCGGCTGACGCGGCGCGACAACTCACGTACGTGGCCATCGAGGTCGAATCGAATTTCGATCTTAGATTCGGCCCAGGAATGCTCCAGAATCCGTCTCCTTAGACGAATTCCACATCTCCAATGGGAATCAGTCACGCGCCAAATCTGACACCAATATGTGCGCTTCTAACAGTCGCCATATCAAAAAATCGAACCCATCGATTCTAAAAACGTCCTTGGGGAGAACAATTCTAAACATCGATAAAACGCGAAAGGATTTCGACTCACAGAAAAGCTTGGTTACACCGACACGCCGAGAAGACCTGAGCGAACTGAGGACTGCGCCGGTTAAGCTGCGCCCGCACCGACACACCCACGCAACTAACGATCATGCGCTTTTTACAACGACCAAATTGATCAAAATTAATCCTTTTAAATTTACATAGAAATATTTATAACCTCATACATTAATTTATTTAAGCCACAAAAAAATACTTCCAACAAATAAAACAATCATAATTTAAAAACCGCCGTGTTTGCATCAATTCAAATTAAATCGATCCGTTAAAATATTCCATTGCAACACACATCAAAAGCTAATAAATAATTAACATATTTTAGTATTCATATAAATTTACAACCAAATACAAAGCTAAAAAACCAACACATTTTATGCTCAATTATTAAATATTTCCCAAACATAAAAAATAAATACATTATCGTACATTAGATATTCACATTTTTGGAGGCGAATTTAATTGCGAAAAAATATTTAACGCCGTCGACGACAAAAAATTCACGGCCATGCTCGTATTTCATTGCGTTCAGTGTGATCACAGCCTATTGCTCGCGCGAGTGGGTTCGAGGCTATCTCGAATGCCAATTTATCTTATACTGACTATAAAATCATATTTTATCGATGGAAATTGCGTTTAAAATCTATTTAAATATTTAAAAATACCAAAGCGTGCGCATTTCATGCGTTTTCGTTCATAAAATGAATATCAAATTTATAGCCTCAGACCCCACACTCATAACCGGAAGTGAGACTCAATTGACTCGACAATATTTACAACGTATACATATGATGCGTGCGATGCATCGATAAAAACGTTTAAACAATATTTGACGTGTTTATTTTGTAGAAATATCAAATTTGAATGTATGCAGCGATATTAGAGTTGTGGCGGTAGTTTTGAATTTGCCCCGGACCGGAAGTGGCGATTATTGAGCCGAAATTAAAAGATTGCTTTATGTAACTATCGTCGCTTATGAATATCGCACTGTATTGAAATGAGAACGATACATTTTATTGTGTATTTATTCATTAATAAAATATATCGAGCGAAATTATCGTATTATGAGATGAATTTAAGCGTGGGAATTCAAATATATATATTTGAAAAAATTGGTTATAATAAGATAAAAAATCGACCATTAATAATACGCTTGGAATGATATGTCATCATAATTATTTGTAATAAATTGTATTTTGTCTCTTATGTAACGTAATGTATGTTTAAGCCTTGTTTTGAAATTGATAAGTAAAATGTGGTCGTATTTCAGGATGTAGATAAAAAATATTTTGCTTAGGAAAAATATTAAAATATTTACATGTGCATTTCTTAAATTATGAAATTAAAGGTCAATCGTTTTATTTATAATTTCAATGACTGTATAAATTTCGATAAGCTTTTTATTGAAATATTTAAATGGCATCATAAATGCGTTCGAGTGGAATAGAAAAATTATCGACCATTAAAAAAAAGTTGGGCAGAACTATCCGATTGGTTATTTTTGCGCGGCCTTGAAGATTTGCGGATGAACTTATTTTAAGAATCCTATAGCAAATACCCAGCCAGAGCAGTTTTCAAATTAAGACAGTTCTTACTCATAGAAAAACATGGCTAGGGAGATCAGCTGAGGCTGGCGACGTCATCTTTGATCGTTTGGAGACTGTCCAATCGATAGGATCCAGTGATTTGAGAACTGAACGTAGGTCCTTCAGAGGGAATATAATTTTTTTTTAAAATAATTTTACAAAAAATGTAATACAATGAAAATAAATATATTACTTTTATAACTAGATTATGGTAAAGAAGCAAACTTTTGTATATTAAAAGAACATTAATGATTACATTAAAACGTAATAACATAGAAAAACATCCACAAAATAATTTTGGCTGATTATAAATTGAAGTTGAGAAGGCAGTGTATTCACCAATTTGCATCAACAATTATCATGAGAAAGCTATGTTCGAAGTGAATACCGCGTTTGCTCAAACTCGACTAACAAACAACAACGCGTCCATAATTCAGAGCGCTGTTTAGAGCTGTTTCAGCGCAATAAAATGGTTTTTTTTCATGCGTTATGTAACAATGGAAGAAATATGTACCTTCCAGAGTTAAATCGACTGTTAACTGAATGGACAGTAACCAACGAAAGCCGCTCAAAGCGACCAAATACGCAAATGTTAGCTTATTTTGGGATGCGCACTAATATTTTATTCGTCGATTATCTTTAGAAAGGAAGAACCATCAATAACGAATGTTATTTGTCATTATTGGTGCGTTTGACGGAAGAAATTTCGAAGAAACCACCCCAAATGTATTAAAAAAATTGCTTTCACCAAGATAATGTATCATTTCAATGGTAAAATTACACTTTGAATTGCTTCCCCGTCCACCATATTTTCCGGATCTAGCATCCAGTGACTACTACCTGTTTGCAGGCTTAAAAAAAGCTTCAGAGAAAGATATTCGGTTCCAACGAAGAAGTGATTGCTGAAAGTTAGTATTATACAATCTGTCCAAAGTAAACAAGCAAAAAAAGTGGGATAATTTAAAGTTATTGTCTCAAATCATATAATATGAATGCATTTGCTGTTGTAAATGTATCATTTGTTATTGAAAATGAATGTTCACTGACGATCTGCAATCTAAATTATGAGCAGAGTAGTTCCTCACTTTCACAAGACCACTACTCGTTTCAAATTATTGATAGGCTTCCATTCTATCATCTGACAATCGGCGAGATTTTGCATTTTTATTGAATCTTGCAGGGCTTCAAATAAAACTTCCGTTCGTTTCACAATAACGTTAATGCCCCTGAAACTATTAATAATACGATACATAAACATTTTGCCTGCTTTGCCACCCCCTTGTTATGGCCATGCGCATCTATTTTAACATTGAGTTATTGGCAATCTGGGCAAAATATATTTCAGAGAGCATAGCGGAGCTGAAAATCAGCATGAATGAGTATAAATTAGGTCATCGATTCATGTTTTTGATTGATCTTCTCAAAGCATCTTTGCACCAAATTCTTGCTTCTAAAACAGTAAACATTAATTTAATCTCTTTCCATTTTCAACTATTCTACAATAATGCTAAACCAGTGATTAGATAAGTGAATGGGACAATAAATACATTTTTATCATGCAGTGAAATCTATTAGACTGATGATACGAACTAAGTCTTTTTTTGAATACAGAGTTTTTTTTATAGATCTATAATACTTTGCTGAAACATTTAAGTTAAGTTGATGGTATTTAAGAGAAAGGATAGATGTATTGTTGGAATATTGCGAATGTACGTATTTTTTTTACATTTAAAATTTACAATTGGATGAATTTTAGAAAAGAAGTTCGTCGAATTTTTATGAGTTATTGCGGTATTTTAGCAATTTTGCGATAAGATAAAAGTATTTATAGATGAAAATAACTGGTGTCATTGGACTTGAGAAGCGAAGTATTTGAAATTACGCACAGCAAGACCCCGCTTAACGCTGTTTCAGTATTAAGCGGTAGTATCGGGATCATAAGGACGCTCGATTTTTAAATGTAAATAAAATAAGTTGTGTGTGAGATATCCACTTAATTTTCTATTATTTAAAAGAATATTTAATGGTATTAAGTATGGAATATAACTTCGTTGAAATGTCCACCACGGTCACATGACCCAAATCGCTCGTGTAGAATGTTTATCGTGGCGTGCGCTGCGTGACACGTAGCGCCGTCCTATTGGAATTACATATCGTCGCTATTCATATCATCCAGTTTAGGCAACAATAAGATGCTTATCATTGATGTCAGTTTCGTTTTGGAACAAGTACGGATTGATGATTTTTCCAGACTAAAATCCGCACCAAACAACAATTTTATGGCGATGCATTTGATGCTGATGTATCTCATGTGGATTGGTATTGTCCCAAATCCGACAATTTTGTTTGTTCACACATTCATTCATCAAAATGAGGAAGATTTTCCCTTTTAATTCACAACTTCATTATACATATATGATTTATGAATAAAAATCGATATTAGCAATATATAAGTTTTAAAATTAATATAATAAAAAAAATATTTTAAAATAAATGCTACAAAAACTTTGGTGAGTTATTGGGCGTGTACCAATGAAGGTTTTTAAATTAGCACAACCATTGTTTGTGTACAGCTAAGGTGGTTGCTAAGGCATTCAAAGCGTAGCAACCATCGATTTGTTTTGTACTTGCCAAGCGTTCGGTCTTCGGTGGACTATGCCGGGAGGCGGTAAGACCCAAACGTCATCATTTCAATTCATACGAAAAGAAATATTAAAATGTACAAAACATTAACAATTTACAATCCGCGCTAAGCTTCATTGAAAGTTCAGGCGTTACACGCTAAACTTCGCCCAAAGTTCGGGCGTTTTCGTAAGAAATTCATGAAACTACTTCTTACGTAAGATTGAAATAATTATTAAATCAGCTACAAAAGAGCTTACTCTATCGTAGACTTTTTAATTCTTCGCATAAATCCAATACCTCAATATTGGGTAATCATGACTAGCGAACAATCTCAGTGAATTTTTGAACAAAGAAAAAAATGTTTATCGTTAAAAATGATACAATATTTTTATTTGAAAGGTCTCAGTCCAACTGATATCAAGTCCAAGGTAGATTATATTTTTGGGGAGTCTGCTCCTTAGTTTACAACAATAAGATGTTGCTTGGCAGAGTTTAAACGAGGCTGTACGAGCTGCAATAGTAGAGACGAACAACACAGTGGTAGATCAAATGAGGTAATCACCACAGAAATGGCGAAGAAAATCCACAAAATGGTATTGGATGACCGTCGATTGTAAGTGCGCGAGCTAACAGACACGGTAGACCTTTTAAAAAATACTGTACATTGCATATTGACTGAAAATTTCGACATGAGAAACCTGTGCGTAAGATGGGTGCCGCGTTTGCTCACAATGGAACAAAAACAGCGTCGTGATGATGATGCATTCTAAGCGCTGGGGAGAAACTAGCTAGATTTTATAAATGAAAACTAAGAGGCTTCCGCAATCGTAAATGCCATCATGGTAGATCCCAGGTACGCATTTATCCCCTGAAAATGCCACAAAAAGCTCTAAAAGAGGACGGAGTGGCGACAACGTTTGTGTATCCAATCGGTCCGCTTTTTGGACCGCTAATGATGAATGAACGCCTCACGATCGGACGCCATACCCGAATATGTCTACAGAACGATTACGAACTCTCATTGCAAAACGAAGTTGTCCGAAGAAGACTGATCGGATGGGTTATTTAGATTTTACAATTGGTATTCTGCGTTTTGCGCCCCAAGCCACCCCCTTGTTACGACCCTGGTGCTTGGCATGGGAAGACAGACTAATATAAATCTATTTTGTAAAGAAAACATTTATAAATTGTCGACATGATCAATCACAGGATAATTCTTTAGTATACCGTTGAACGAGACATTCCTATCTGGCTGTTAACAAAGAGAGGTCAAGAACAGTAGGAGATTCGCGTTGTGTTCGGTTCAAACTTCGTTGAAAAATCATACCATATGATAATGGCAATTGTTTAAGATAATTATGTCTCAGATCCGCAACCATTTGTTATAAAAGAGTTGAACACCGATGAAGAGAATCATTTGTTAAAACTAGTGAGTTTAATATAACTGCTTCTGCAAGAATATGGAGCTACCAAAGTACAGAGTGGAGAGAGACGAAAGACTTGGAAGATATTTAGTGGCTAGAGAGACTCTAAAAAAAGGATCTCTTATATTTACAGACGTTCCTTTTGCCATAGGACCAAAACCAGGTAAAGTTTATCAATGAAAGTTCCTGAAAAATACAAATTTGTAAATATTCAATGAACATTTATGAACATTTTGATGAGGATTTTGATCAAATCTTATTAAATCTATCATATTTAGTGATGTAGTTTGATCAAATATCTAATATTTTCAAAGTTGATCCTTTTATTGCGGCTATAAAACAATTCTCTTTTATAAAATTTAGACGTTATCATCTTAATTTAACATAATTTTGTTGCAATAGATTCGATTCCGGTGTGCTTGGGTTGTCATAGCATCTGGAATAAAACATATTACTGCTCCAAATGCGCTTGGCCCTGTTGCAACGCAGAATGCGAAGAAGCCTCCACGCATAAAGATTTCGAATGCCGAGTATTCTCCGAAGCGAATGAAAAATTTCATCACGTGGCAGACGCCACAAAACCGTGTCTACAATACGACTGCATAACGCCTTTACGGTCGGTACAAATTTATAATATCCACGATATATGCGTCTATAGCGTACGTACGTACTAATTTGTGTGTATTAAATTTCGAAGAGTGCTCCTATCGAAGGAAAAAGATCCGGAAAGATGGGACAAGGAAGTCACCGTTATGGAAGATCACAACGTGGATCGCAGAAAGCGAATCACTTGGGAAGTCGACGACGTCAACATCACCAAATACCTAAGAGGACCTTGTCGGCTCGAAGATCGATTTTCTGAAGACTTGATACAGAAAGTGTGCGGCATCTTAGAGGTGAAATTAGATATATTTTAAAATAAAACACGCCAATTTGTATATATTTATATAAAAAGCGTTTATATAAAATATATTTAATATCACATAGGTCAACGCTGTTGAAGTACCGTTTCAATACGGACCTAATATTAGAGGAATTTATCCGAGAGTCGCTGTTATGTCTCATAATTGTGTGCCGACTGTTGTACACACTATAATATCAGGCGGAAAAAATGGCGTTCCTAAAAATTTGTATGTATATTATAGATTATTAATGTGATTATACGTCATTTTGTCTATTTAATATCATATTTTTGCTTATTATAGTGCACAAGTATGGGCAGCGGATGAAATTAAAGAAGGCGGCAAAATAGAATTGTGTTATACTCAAGTATTTAATTGTACGCTTCAAAGAAGAGCGTATTTAAGAAGATCCAAATTCTTTGATTGTGTTTGCGATAGATGTGCAGATCCAACCGAATTTGGCACTAATTTAAGCACATTAAAATGCAATAAATGCGACAACGGATTGATTCTTCCACTCGATCCTTTAGGTGGGTATTCAAAATGCACGGCAAATTCTTCAAAATATTGTAATTTATAATTTATTTTAAAACATTTATAGACGACGGTGGAACATGGAAGTGTTCCGAGTGCACTTATTCAACTACGGGTAGTTCAGTTTTGCAAGTGATCGATATGATTCAAACGGAAATGTCTAGAACGGAAGAGACCGCTAAAGGAAAAGATGAAATAGATAAACGAGAGCAAGAAATTCAATGGGTACGATTTAAAAATAAGCTTATAACAACGTAATTCAAAAGTGAATACGATTAATATTTATAATCGATTGACATTTTTTACAGTATCGAGGCATTTTACATCCGAAACATGCACTTTTGACTTGCTTAAAATACACGATGGCTCAGATGTACGGACGAGTGCAAGGTTATACCTTGGATGAGTTGACGCTTCCGTTATTGAAGCGTAAAATGGAAATGTGTAGAAATATTTTAGACGTGTTAGATATTATATGCCCTGGACAGACTCGAATGAGAGGTAAATAATCAATATGATCTGCTATTAAACGACGTTAATCAATTATGTATACACCGTTAAATATGTAAATGATCGTAGGTCTGATGTTGTACGAGCTGCAAGCGCCTTGGTTGATATTGACGAGAATTGAATACAAAGAAGGATCGATAAATAAGACGCAATTCAACGAAAGGATGTCGCAAATAGCGGAAATGGTGCACGAATCGGCAGAGATACTATCGAGAGAAGACGAAAATAGCGATAAAGGCGTCATCGGTAGAGCCGCAATGAAATTTTATAAAGACCTCATTACCACAATCTAATACATAAATGCATATTTTATAATTTTATATTATATAATCGATGTTATTTTATTTATATTATATTATTGATTCTTGTATTTGTTGTATTATTCAAACGAAAATGAGATTTTAATAGGTTTTATTGATGTAATTGAATATATACAGATTGTTTGCGTTCGAGAATGCATGTATACATTATAGTTATTTATAAATTGCACGGATTTAAACACATTTAAAATTTAACATGTTTAACTTTTGGTGTGGTCGTAGACTTGACTGTTTGTTTTTGAGATATATCTTCAATGTTATTAGATTCCAAAATATCTAATTTCATAGTGTTATCCTCTCGTTCTTGAAGAATCTGCAACAAAATGAACGTTCATTTACATTAGAATCTATTATTATATTTTATATATATATATATGTATGTATTTTTGTTTGTTTGTCCCGTATGCGTTCCTATACCGTTCATCCGATTGCGATGAAACTTTGGTGTGTGCACAGATTATTGAATCAATACAACCATTGTTGGTGTGCGGAATTTATTTTCCGAGATGTTTAGCAGATTTGCGAGAAAAACGATAGAAATTGAAATACAAAGAAACTAGCATACTCAGAACTTTGCTATTATACTTAATAAATGTGTGGCATTGCAACGCACGCCGGGTATTCGTTGGTATGTTATAAAATGAAGATAATATATATTTAATCATAAATGACAAACCTTAGGACAATCCTTCTTTAGATGTGTCACATCTCCGCACTCTCGGCAGCCACCGCCTTTGGGATAAAGACCGCGAGGATTATCTGGACATTGTCGAGTTATATGACCCTAAAAAAATAATATGTTCATATAGCACAAATTGATTTATTATTTTATTAACAATAAAATCGTTGTATACCTGTTCTTTGCAAATGAAGCATTGTGCAAATTTGTATTCGTCCGATCGAACAACTTTACAGGCAAAGTGCGTATGTTCGGTTGACCCACATTTGAAACAGATTCCGGACGATGGCATTCCTATATTTTCAGTTTTTTTATTTAATTCCGGACACTCGGATAAATTGTGCCCCCCCTTCCTGCAATGGAAGCATAGCTTCTTTTTCATCTTTGAAAGGGCCTTTTCAGCTTTCCTTCTTTCCAATTTCATTGTTCTGTTGACTTCGCTCCTAGGTATGCCTTTGGAAACTAAGCTTTTTCGAAGGTCACGAAGTCGTTCCGCGTCTCTAACGAGAATGGGAAATCCGTCGTACAAGATGACTTCTAATTTTTCACCATTGACTATCAAAATACTCGTCTCTTCGTTAAAAGGTTTTCTACGTGCGAACTCTCCTGGAGTTTTTCCTTTATCGTTAGAATTTTTTGTATTTTGACTCTGCAAATTTTGGTTTTGTTTATTATTTTTGTCCTTGGTTACAATTTCCGCAGGTTGAGAATTAATTTTTTCAGCATTGTTTTTCCGTTTTTTCTTTTTTTGCGATTTAGATTCTGGATTTTCAGGCAAATTGCAAGACTGGGTTGTTAAATTTACTGATTCAGATTTTAATACATTATCATCATCATTTTCTTGATCAAGTTTACGTTTCTTTTTCTTTTTATTTGATGTTGCCTCAATCTTTTGAAATTCTTCTGTAATTTTCTCTACTGCATCATTTGTATTGTCTTCAATTTCTTTAGGTTTGTTTTTTTTTAGTTTTTTGGCCTTATTTTTTCCATTTGGGAGTGTTTCAGATTCCAAAGGCCGTTTAGAACATTTCTTTTCGGGTTCATTCGTCGGGTCTGGTTCGTTGTCCATATTTTTCTTTTTCTTCTTCTTTTTTTTAGGGACTTCATCATTTTCGGAAGCGACTTCAGTATCTTTATTTTCAGTAACTTCAAATTGGTTTTCAGAATTTTTTTGGGCTGACGTTTTTCGTTTTTTATTTTTGTCTAAAATGTTACTGAGTTTTGAAACGAGATCACTGTATTCCTCTTCAATTTCTCCATCTGATTTTTCATCACACCATTTGCTCAGTTCTTCATCGTCTGCATCCATCTCTTCACAGGAATTTTCATTATCTTTTGTTCTTCCTAAAGTAGCAGCCTCACTTTTATTTTCGCTGTTTACAATATTTTCTGACTCCACCTCCTCATTTTTCTTCTCTTTCTTGCTTTTTTTGACTTTCTTTTGAATGTCTTTTTTATTATTCAAATTAGTGCTTGAACTAGATGGATCATCAAATTCGCACCAAGATTTTTGTATGCTTTTTGCCTTCTCTTCATTTAAAAATTTTTCATAATTTTCTTTACGCAGTGATTCACACTAAAAATACATACAAAAATGAGAAAAATTAGCTTTTATAGTGTCACATTGCAATCATATATTTAATTTATTCTTTATATACTAAAAATGCATTTATAATATTTTAATTTTGGATTTGAACTAATAAAGTTAAAAAATATATATATATATATAGATTTGCAAAAAAGAATGGAACTTTCTCAAAGTTCATGCCGAATAACATGAACGTCATATGTTGAATCAATTCATCAAATTAAATTTTAGTGTATTTTTGAGGAGAAACTGTATTGTTTAAATAACCTTTGCCTTTTCTTCGGCATCTTGCAATCGCTGCTTGTTGTATTCGAGTTGTTTTTTCATTTGATTCCATGATGTTGCCTCTTCAGGAATACGTTCGTTGGCGGCTTTAGAGCCATGAGCTCGCGCAAAACGAGTCATTGCGCGGTCGCTTAGTCGCTCTCCACGTGCAAATCGCGCACGCTAAATTTGACATGCGTTATGACATACGCCCTAAGCGCTCAACAAGTGACCATCAACTATAACGGTCGTTCGACGTTTAAAAATGATTTTAAAATAAAACTATTTGACTATTTATAACGTTGTGTTAAAGCATTTATTTTTGAAATAATAATATAGAAGTATCGATAAAAAATATTATATATCCTACATTAGAAAAAATATTTTTTCACCTACATAGTAATTAATTCATTTCAAATTTTATTTTAAATATATGTTATCTATTTTATACACAAATAGATATATTTCGTTTGTGATACGTTTGATGATTGTATGAAATAAAAAAAATATATACATAAGCGAAAATATAAGAACGCATGTCGAAACGTATTACGATAAAAATAGTGTTATGGCCATTTGAAGTCTGTCCGCTGTCGTAATTTAACCTATCAACGATGTCTCTAGCCGTAGAGCTCTCCATGGGGCTCCGCGGGCGTTCGACGGCGGCACGCGCCCGCGGAGCCCGAGCGCTGCTTCAGTATGTGCGTGCCGATTTGCGCGAGCTGCCTCCCGATGAAGTCACTCGGTTCTTTGACGACTTTAATCATTACATCCACGAGATGGTATCCTCGACAGATATCAATGACAAGAAGGCTGGAGTCATTGCCATCGGTAAATTCTTATGCACAAAAGCTTTCAAAACAACCTAAGATATCTCCACAGAAGAGGGTTTCGACTGTAGTTCTCGGCTTAAGTTAATTCATCCCAGTTAGAACTTTGTGTGTACAATTAGATAAAAAACAAAACATTAGGACATAAGGAGACATATGGTTGAAAATCTAATAAATAAATAAAGGTTGTTTACAATGTAAACAACGCTTTCCACATGTGTCAAATTCATATACAAGAGAAGACAATGTTATTCATTTACATTTTTAGTGCTTAACGTTAATTAACAATACTAAACAACTAGAACACATGTAAATCTTT
Source organism: Stenopsyche tienmushanensis (assembly GCA_008973525.1). Classification (NCBI taxonomy): domain Eukaryota; kingdom Metazoa; phylum Arthropoda; class Insecta; order Trichoptera; family Stenopsychidae; genus Stenopsyche; species Stenopsyche tienmushanensis. Next base: position 63,397 of record WACJ01000356.1, read on the forward strand.
AATAATTGATACTCTCGTGAAAAGATTTTTTAAAAAATACAAGTTTATTCTTAGTTTTATTTTGAAATGAATTCTTTGCAATAAAGGGCAGTAGTATAACTCTAATAATAATTTATTATTGTTTTATTTCATTTCAAAAATATTAAATTGTTTAATTCAAGCTGATCATTATTGGAATGAATTTTTTCAGTGTGCCTCATTAGCGGCGATTGCGACACTGCCAAAACAAGGATATCTAGATATGCCAATTATCTTCGGAATCTCTTCCCTTCGTCGGATGTCGGCGTCATGGAGTTGGCGGCGAAGACTGTGGGCAAACTGGCTGCAATATCAGGAGCGAAGAGGGCCGAATATGTTGAGTTTGAAGTAAAGCGGGCTTTTGAATGGCTCTCTGTTGAGCGAAACGAGGGTAAGCGCCATGCCGCCACGCTCATTTTGAGGGAACTTGCCGTAGCGATGCCGACGTATTTCCATCAGCAAGTCTCTGGTTTTTTTGACCATGTATTCATTGCGACAAAGGATCCTAAGGCCCTCATAAGGGAAGCAGCCGGTAAGGCATTACAGGCGGCACTCGTCGTTACAGCCCAACGCGAGAGCGCTAAGCAGGTGCAAAAACCGCAGTGGTACTATCAGTGTTATAAGGAAGCTGCATACTGTTTCGAAGACCAGGGAATCAAAGAGAAGGGAGTCACACGCGATGACAGACTCCACGGAGGACTTCTGATCCTTAACGAGTTATTTCGGTGCTCGCATGCAGCCTGGGAGCGAAAATATACAAATTTAATGCAAACGCTGGACACTCAGCAGGAGGCGAGTCTCAGCGATGACATAATATCGATGATGCCCCGTCTCAAGAGTCCTCTCAGCCTCAGAGGAAATCACATAGATATTACGGGACCCACGTCCAGCGTCGGCGCACCTCCCGTCATAGCGTACGAGTCAGCTGTCTGCAGACAGCTCATCTTGGATAAATATGATTACATCTGTCAAAGTAATATACGTTTTAATTTTATCGTAAATCTTAAAAATTTATATATAGTACTAACGATGCACAATTATTTTATTTTACAGTGATTCTGTCTCATTGGTTTTCGAGATCTTCACACGTTCAACAAATATTGATGATAATTATTCCAAGATTGGCGGCGTTTAATAGAGAAATTTTTATCAAGAAATTTCTCAGCAATACCATCAGGCATTTATTAGCCACGCTGAAAAGTCGAGAAAAAGATCGTAATATGGCATTCACTACGTTGGGATTGATTGCGATTGCCGTAGAATCTGAAATAAAGCCCTACGTTTCGAGAATAATGGAAGTCATTAAAATGGCGTTGCCTTCAAATGATACCCCGAGTAAAAAACGTATCGGAATGGATCCGGCAGTTTTTGTTTGCATTTCGCTATTAGGTAATGCAGTCGGTGAGACGATAGCCAAAGACGTGAAAGATATACTCGAAGCGATGATGGCAACTGGGCTGAGTCCCGCATTAACAATCTGTCTACGGGAATTAACACACAGCGTGCCGTCTGTTAAGCCTAAAATATCAAAGAGTCTGTTGAACATGTTATCGTTGGTTTTGATGAATAAGCCTTTGTTGCATCCGGGATTGCCGAAGAATTTAGAGCAACAAATGAGCAATTCGTTAGTGTCGTTTGAAAGTCACGACGTTTCTAGCATAGTATTGGGCTTGAGAACATTAGGTTCGTTTGATTTTGAAGGACACAGTTTATTGCCTTTTGTGAGACATATTGCGAGTAATTTCTTGCAGAGCGAACAACAAGAAATACGATTAGAATCTGTTCGAACGTGCAGTCGATTGTTGATTATTCCGATTCAATTGAAATTGACGGATTTCTCTCAAACGGTCAAGTGTACCGTCGCCGAAGTTCTCGGTAAATTATTGGTCGTCAGTATAACGGATACGGACTGTGATGTACGCTATTGGGTATTGGCGTCTCTCGATAAAACGTTCGATCCCTATTTGGCGCAGATTGAAAATCTAAGTTCTCTATTTATCGCGATGAATGATGAAGTTTTAGAAATCAGAGAATTAGCGATTTGTACCATAGGTAGATTGAGCACTGTAAATCCAGCTTATGTAATGCCTAGTCTTAGAAAGACGTTGATTCAGTTTTTAACCGAATTAGAACACTCGGGAATGAGTAGAAATAAAGAACAATCGGCTCGTATGCTCGATCATCTCATTGTTAATGCACCTCGTCTCATTCGACCGTATATGGAGCCTATTTTAAACGTATTGGTTCCTAAATTGAAAGAAGCGGACACAAATCCTGGTGTTGTGCTTAACGTGTTGAGAGCCATCGGGGATTTAGCTGAAGTGAACGGAGACGGCAACGGGCTACACAAATGGATGCCTGAATTATTATCGATATTATTGGAATTGTTAGCCGATGCTAGTGCTCCAGAGAAGAGAAGTGTTGCGCTTTGGGTATTTGGTCAATTAATCAGCGCCACCGGTCAAGTCGTCAAGCCTTATTCCGAATTTCCTAATCTGATGGACGTGTTGATTAATTTTTTAAAAACCGAACAGCAACCCGTTATACGACGAGAAACGATCAGAGTTTTAGGGCTATTGGGCGCATTGGATCCGTATAAGCATAAAATTAATCGAGGGATGATCGACGGCCAGATTGATTTAAATCTATCGTCACAAGCGGATGGTAAATCTGATGAGAATAATTTTGATATGAATACCAGTGAGATGCTAGTTAATATGTCGTCCACAATGCTGGAAGAATATTACCCCGCCATTGCTATTTCTACGCTGATGCGCATAATCAGAGATCCAAATCTCTCTCAGCATCATACCAGCGTCGTACAGGCCGTCACGTTTATATTCCAATCTCTCGGGATAAAATGTGTTCCGTATATATCACAAGTCATGCCCAGTTTATTATACGTGGTTCGAATGGCCGATATTAATTTCAGGGATTTTCTTTTTACGCAATTGGCGACTTTGATAGCTATTGTAAAGCAACACATAAGGAATTATTTGGACAAAATATTCGATCTTATCAAAGAGTTTTGGACTCCGAACAGCTCATTGCAGACGACGCTAATTCTACTCGTCGAATATATTGCTATCGCACTCGGTGCTGAATTTAAAATATATTTACCTCAATTGATACCCCAAATATTAAGAGTTTTATCACACGATTCCAGCAAAGAACGAGCAGTAACCGAAAAGCTTTTATTGGCGCTACAAAAATTTGGAGACAATTTAGACGATTATTTACATTTGATTTTGCCACCGATTGTTCGTTTATTCGATTCGAACGATTGTCCAATGCAAGTTTGCAAAGTCGCCATGGAGACTGTGTGCCAATTGGCGGAATGTCTAGATTTTACTGATCTTACGTCGAGAATAGTGCATCCGCTTGTCAGAAGCTTAGAAACATGTCCGGAATTAAGATCCACGGCTATGGATACGTTATGCGCGTTGGTTGTACAATTGGGAAGAAAATACAATCACTTCATTCCGCTCGTACAAAAAGTAATCAACAAGCATAAGATTCCTTGTCAAAAATACGAAGTGTTGATATCCAAACTGCAATCTAATACCACGTTGGCAATGGACGAAGATTTCCTTTTAACGCGGCATTGGTTTGCTAGGAATAACAATCAAGAAGTATGTAATCATTGTGGTATTTTGTCGTAATATAATTATTTTTATGTATGCATCTTGATTATATTTAAATAAATAAATTTCAGCTAAATTTAACGTCGACTGATACGACTACAATCAAAAAAATTCACGTGAATTCGGAGAATCTGAAATTAGCGTGGACTGCTACGCGTCGAGTTTCTAAAGACGATTGGCTCGAATGGTTGCGCCATTTGAGTATCGGCCTGTTGAAAGAGTCTCAAAGTCCCGCTTTAAGGTAATACATATTACATTTATAATTCTGATTGAATTTAAATAGCAATGTTTTAAATATTTTTATTCCTTCTTCAGGTCGTGTGTAGCTCTCGCTTCGAACTACTCGCAGCTATTGAGAGATTTATTCAATGCAGCTTTTGTTTCGTGTTGGACTGAACTTTCGCCAGAAATGCAAGGCGAACTTGTTCAGGCGTTAGTTCAAGCTTTGACGGTACCTGATTTGCCTGAAATAACGCAGACGATTCTCAATTTAGCCGAGTTTATGGAGCATTGTGATCGTGGTTCATTACCTATTAAATCTCAATTGTTGGGAGAGAGAGCAATGCATTGTAGAGCGTATGCCAAAGCGCTTCATTATAAAGAAGAAGAATTCCGCAATGAAGTAAATTCACACGTAGTAGAAGCTTTAATCTTGATTAATAATAAATTACAACAGCGCGAAGCAGCAGAAGGCTTGTTAGAATACGTAATGTCGCGTCGTAATAACGTAGATAATAAATTACAAGTACAAATACGTTGGTATGAAAAACTACACAATTGGGATAAAGCGTTTGATCTTTATACTGAAGAACTTGAACGCGAACCATTTAATGCTGATGCTCGCTTGGGTCAAATGCGTTGTCTTGAAGCCTTGGGTGAATGGGGAGAATTACATAGAATTGCCGGTGAGCATTGGGGTACTTTAGGAGACGATGGTCAAGGGAGAGCCGGCAGATTGGCCGCAGCGGCAGCTTGGGGTCTCGGCGAATGGGATTCCATGCAACACTATGTTCAATGCATTCCCGGTGATTCACAGGACGGTGCATTCTATCGAGCCGTATTGGCCGTCCACGCAGGACAGTTCCCTCTCGCCCAGCAATTGATAGAACAAACTCGTGATTTACTCGATACAGAACTTACGGCAATGGCTGGTGAATCATATCAGCGAGCATATGGCGCTATGGTATGGGTGCAGATGCTGGCCGAACTCGAAGAAGTCGTACAATATAAACTCATACCGGAGAGAAGAACCGCCATAAGCAAAATGTGGTGGGCTCGATTACAAGGAGGTCAAAAACTTGTAGAGGACTGGCAAAGAATTATACGCGTTCATCGTCTAGTTATTAATCCGAGAGACGATATGCATACATGGCTCAAATATGCATCCCTTTGCCGCAAGAGCGGATCGTTGAAATTAGCGCGTAAAACTTTGGTGATGTTATTAGGATGTGATCCATCGGAACAACCAGAAAAACCACTACCTTCTCAGCAATCGCAAGTGACTCTCGCATATTGTAAATTGTTATGGGTGGATAAACAAGAACAATTGGCGCTATCGCAATTACAACAATTTGTTGATTCGTATACGATAGATTCTGCGGATGATTTTTCAGGTTCTGAGAGACGCCAACTTCTAGCACGTTGCTATTTAAAACTCGGATCATGGAGAGAAACTTTAGACGGAGTCAATGAGAAATCTATTCCGATAGTATTGCAATGTTATTCAGCGGCTACTGATCACGCTCCAGATTGGTATAAAGCTTGGCATGCATGGGCTTACATGAACTTTGAATCTGTTCTTTTTTATAAACATAAAAATGAAGGCGAAAATTCAAACAATCCAAGTTCATCTAAAGACTGCAATAAAAATGGTCATTATGTTTCCAAATTTACAGTTCCCGCAGTTGAAGGATTTTTCAAGTCTATTAAACTCTCACACGGCAGTTCATTACAAGATACGTTAAGATTGTTAACGTTATGGTTTGACTACGGGCAATGGCCGGAAGTTCACGAAGCGATCGTGGAGGGTATTAAATCGATAGAAATTAATACATGGCTACAGGTTATTCCTCAGTTGATAGCCCGCATCGATACCCCCAGGGCTCTCGTTGGAAAATTGATTCATTCTCTTTTGATCGACATAGGAAAATCACATCCGCAAGCATTAGTCTATCCATTGAGCGTGGCTTCGAAATCTTCATTTATAGCGCGTAAAAATGCTGCAAATCAAATTTTAAAATCTATGTGCACCCATTCCAACGTGTTAGTAAATCAAGCAATGATGGCGTCCGAAGAACTCATAAGAGTGGCTATTTTATGGCACGAACAATGGCATGAAGGCTTGGAAGAAGCGTCCAGATTGTATTTCGGCGAGCGAAATATTAGAGGCATGCTCGATACTTTGGAGCCGTTGCATAATATGTTGGAGCGTGGTCCGCAAACGCTCAAAGAGACGTCATTTAATCAAGCGTATGGAAGAGATCTAAATGAAGCGCAAGACTGGTGTAATCGTTATAAGGTATAATATTTTCAAGTCGCGGTTTAATCAAATTTCGATCAAACATGCTTATTTTAATTATTTCTTTTAGGTATCTCGAAAAGTTTGCGATTTGAATCAAGCATGGGATCTTTACTATCATGTATTTAGAAGGATATCCCGTCAGCTACCGCAGTTGACATCGCTTGAGCTCCAGTATGTTAGTCCCAAGTTACTTCATTGCACGAATTTAGAACTTGCTGTTCCTGGAACCTATCGACCTGGACAAGAAGTAGTTCGTATTGCTAATATTCAAAGCAATTTACAGGTATTAATTTTTCTATTAAATATTGTTACATAGATGATTAATATTGGGTGTGTGTTCTACATTTCTATGTAAATTTTACTTATTTTACTGTGTATTTATAGGTCATTACATCAAAGCAGCGTCCCAGGCGACTTTGCATACGTGGATCAAATGGAAAGGAATATATGTTCCTTCTTAAAGGTCACGAAGATCTTCGTCAGGATGAGCGCGTAATGCAACTATTTGGTCTTGCAAATACTCTACTTCAAAATGACCCCGATACGTTCAGAAGAAATTTGACTATTCAGCGTTATAATGTGATACCATTAAGTACAAATTCAGGTTTAATAGGTTGGGTTCCACATTGCGACACTCTTCATTCTCTAATAAGAGATTATCGAGAAAGAAAGAAATGTCTACTCAACATAGAGCATAGAATAATGTTGCGAATGGCAGCAGATTATGACAGATTAATGCTCATGCAAAAGGTTGAAGTGTTTGAGCACGCTTTGGAGCACACTAATGGCGATGATTTAGCTCGTCTGTTATGGTTGAAAAGTCCGTCGTCGGAAGTCTGGTTTGAACGGCGTACGAATTATACACGATCATTGGCGGTGATGTCGATGGTCGGTTATATTCTCGGTCTCGGAGATCGTCATCCCTCAAATCTCATGTTGGATCGAATCACGGGAAAAATTTTGCATATTGACTTTGGGGACTGTTTCGAAGTGGCCGTTACGCGCGATAAATTCCCCGAAAAGATTCCCTTCAGGCTCACGAGGATGCTTATAAACGCTATGGAAGTGACGGGTATAGAGGGCACTTATCGATGCACGTGCGAATCTGTGATGGCCGTATTGCATAGGAATAAAGACAGTCTCATGGCAGTTTTGGAAGCATTCGTGCACGATCCGTTGCTAAATTGGCGATTGATGGATACGACTCGTCGATCGCGTGATGGTTCACTCGGCGGTGGTAATTCTGTAGGTGAGTCAGCGTCGTTATCTGTCCCCGCTCCCTTAGCTCGTCGTGTGCCGCCGGCTTCTGAAGGACAACCCGAAGCCTTAAATAAAAGAGCTTTAGCTATTATCAATCGTGTCCGTGATAAATTAACAGGTCGTGATTTCAATCCCGATGAACCTTTGACTGTTAAGAAGCAAGTTGAATTGTTAATACAACAAGCAACTAGTAATGAAAATCTCTGTCAATGCTATATCGGATGGTGTCCTTTTTGGTAGTTCGTTTGTACACCAAATGATATAAATTTATATAATAATTTAATTTTTTCGACAATGATAGATAAAATTGTACCAAAAACGTTATTTTACTGTGGCTGTTGGATTTTATTATATAAAACAAAATGTAAAGCGCTTTGTTATAATGTGTACAAGTTTTGAGTTATACCTTGAATACACGCATGAAAACGCGATACGTATTTGCAATGTATAGGTCATTAATTACGATACATTATATAACGCGTAGAAGTTTCGTATATTATACCTTTTGAATACACGCTTGAAAACTAGATTCATACGCGCAATGTATAGGTCATTAATTATGATACATTATTATAATACTATGTACAAAGTTTGAATTCCTTATAAATCTTCAAATCTCGTCGATTAAATCTTATTGAAATAGTGTAATTTAGCAAATGTGTAAAGCAATTGTACGTTTATTTCATTTTTAATAATATTAAACAGCATGATATTTTTATTACAGCTGACTAATTTATGTATTTGATATGCACTATTATACATTATTGTTTCGCTAGATATTTGAGACGACTAGCCCAATCGTAGATGATAAGTAAGCTTATAATTTTTATTCGGTAAGGGTTACTGCCGCGCTAGAATAGCTTTGATTTTTGTTACAAATTATCTGATCTCCAGTTATGAAATTTTAGAGCATAGAACGTGTGAAATATTGTGCATCTTGCGTTTTCCTTTTGTAATATTATTTTGGTATTATTTTTATAATACAAATGAAAATACGCTGTACATAAATCTATACCAATGTCAAAGATTAACACGACTAATGAGACATTCAAGTGTCGTAACCCTCGTGATTTATTGCTTAACGTGGACTTGTTTTAATAACATTAGAAATAATTAGATACCCATAAAAATTAACCCCTTATTCTAATCATTATTTTTGTTTAATGCTCACAATTATCACAACATTTCACCCATTTACACAATATTAAATGCGACTATATATTTAGCACAGCATTGTTGAATTTATTTTAAAGAAATATTGTTCAAAAAATATTAATGCATTCCAATAGGTCATTCTATTAATGATGTCTTTCAGAGCGGATACTTTTGTTGAGTGGAATACGTCAAAATACAAAAATGTGTTCATCACAAATCATGAATCACTTCATATTTTGTGTCATAAGTCTTATCGAAATAAGTTTTGTCAAATCTTTGCCGCTTGTATATAGTTATCAGTAGATTGAATAATTTAAATCATCGCATAATAATATGCAGTATTTAGTAAAAATTGTGCGTGATTTGTATGCTTATTTTTTTTATTTATATCAAAATGCTGTTTTAATTTTGATTATTAAAAGTTAAAGAATTTTGACCTGCTGCGATTAATATAAAAACATATATTCAGCATTGATTAATCGAATAAGTTCAGTTTGTTTTTCAGCTTATTTATCTATTGTTATATCAGGGGGACTGGAAAGTAATCAAACTCTTGTCAGTGTAGACATTGCTAATTTTTTTTCGTCTTAACGTATATTCTAACGATCTGAAACGGTAGTAATCCGACGGTGCAAAATCCGATGAAAAGGGTGGATTTTTAATTCAAGCTTCCTTATGTTATTTTTGCAGCATGCGGCCTAGCGTTATCGTGATATTGACCAAAACAGATTGTTTTTTATGAGCTCTTGTTTTATTAATTCGCATTGGGTTTGAGCGATTCATAATAAATAACTCTAGAAAAATCCCACCACATACAAAAAAGGAGTTCCTTTTTTGTGATTTTTTTTCACATAAATATTGGTGATTTTGTTCAGTCCTTCATTTGCCTTTATCCCTTGGTCGAACAAAGCGCGCAAGTGCGCTTCTTTCATTGCTTGTTTTGATATTTTTCCCTTGATAGAAAAAAAATGACAACCATAGCTTCAACGTAACAATGCGTGGTTACTGGACCGTATCTCGATGCAAAGTGAAAGAGCTCATCATGTGGAATTTTGATTACTTTTCGGTCCCCCTAATATTACTGTCCATAGTTGCAAAAAATAAAATTAATACCATTTAATAAGCAAATATTGTTATATAGATCGTAGATTGCTTTTGCGATTATTATTACTCTTTAATGATTTTTCATTATAAAGAACATTTTTTAAATTATACAAGATTAATAACAAAACAAATATTCGTTACTAAAGCTAGCTATTCGTTAATCCGATATGATTTTTAAACAATGATTTCCATAATTAAGAGCTAACAAATATTTTTTATACACAAATATAAGCTATTATTAGACTACCTATTTGAACTATAGTTTAAAGTTTAAATTGGTTGTAAAATATTAACAACTATGTTATACTTGGTGGGATTAAAACAGATTAAGGGCAGATAGAAACATGAGCTTTAAATTACTGTTGATTGGAATATCATTGATGGTCTCGTATATGTTAACTACTGATATATTAAGATCCTCTATCAATATTCAAATGATATGCTGTCTCTATCCCTTATCTACTATTTGTATATTAGCGTTAAGTATACAACTATTTTTTTGGTTATCGTTCATCTTACTCAATTAATAAAAATGCTTTTTACAAAACAAGATTACAAACAGTTTATTGATAGCTTATTGATAAACACTGCCTTTATCGACTTTTGAAAAAGGATGTATTATTTTATTTTAATGCGTTTTGTAATACATAGTTTTACATTGTCTTTTTATTACAGTGATAGGTTTTATTACAAAATGAATGGGAAAGCATTTATTCTTTGAGTCGTAATGTTATTGCGTTGTTAGACAAAAACAATGTCACTATTTGTTTATATGATATACGTTAATTAATACATATTTAACATAGACCTAGACTAATTTTTATATTAGAATAAATGTACAATTATTGATTGCTTTGTGTTGAATAATATTAGTCACTTTTCTCGTGTCCCATAATTTTATACAAATACTATGATTTATGTATAAAATATGGTATACGTCTCAACTCACAAATATAACCACATGAAAACACCATACACATTATACAGTCCAGTCGAAAATGTCGTTTTTTAAATGAAAGAGTTGATATCGAACAAAAGATATTTTTTTATTCTGGACTACTAATACTCAACGGTACTTTTAAACTTTATAATTATGAACAATAAATCTCGTTCGTTATGCTTCGTCCATATCGAAGAACTTTACGGTAGATTATCCCTTTGGAATCCCACCGTACACTCAAAAGAGCTTTTTTACTGTTAAACGAAGGGTTGGTTTCTTTATCTGAGTCTTTGAAAGTCATTGTCTTTTGTGTTTTTGATTTGTGTACAACACCCACTTTTCATCTTCATCCCACAAGATAGCGTAAAAATATCATCTTAAAACATGGTTAATTTTTTTTATTATTAAATAAGATTCTCCAGATGTTAGTTGCGATAGCCGAAACACAACTGATACTCAAAAAATAAGTATAATAAAACGACATTTTCGACCGGACTTTTTAATAAATAAAATATACTGTCGTACTGACCAAAATTGACGTAAAGCTTAGGGATACGAAAAATTTATTTACCCCTAGCTATTGCTTATAGTTGATTATTTTTTTCCAATATTTAGCTTGTGTTTTATTTAAAAAAAAATAAAAAGTAACAATTATTATTAACGCTTACCACGTAATTAGTTTTAAATTATCGACCAACCAATTACATTTGGTATGATTTAGATATTTTTAGTTTATTGGATAATTATTACATTAATAAATCCAGATATGCGGACGCATTAAGTAATATTGATACCTAAAATAAGATTCTGATGCATTTGGCGTTTGATACAATACGGACATACGTTCATTGTTAAAAGCTCTTATGTATCAATTCATTGATATTTTTTTATTATAATAACTAGTAATTATTCATTTATATTGTCATTTAAACATATCCGCTTTGAGATATATAGTTTTTAGATAGTTTTAAAACGTGAGATAATTATAATTATTGCATAATTGGGGATTCTATAATTAATTTTTGTGTATTTTATCAGTTGTTTATCATCATTTTCATGTATTTGCTTTGTGTAGGCTTGAATTTGATGTACCATTATATGTGGTCTGTAGTCTATGGGAATAAAATTTACAGGAGGTCCCGTAAAAACGATTGTTAAAAGCCACCCCTAAAAAAAAAAATAATATAGATACATTTACTCGTCAAGAATTATATTAAGCTTGCTAACAATTAACTGTTTTTTGGTAACAATAATTTAATTCACTTTATTTCTTTGTTACTCACACCATTAAATAAACTATTACGCTTTAATTTTATCTCTTTATTTTTATGTTGTTTGAAACTTTGAATAACCGAGGAATGGGTTTATTCTCAATTTGATGATGTATATAATGTTACCTGTTTTTGCAGTGTGCATCATAATGTAATAAGTAATTTGGAAGAAATAATTAAATAATGCTCGTTTAGCGAATAATTATTAATCCAATAGCTGTGACTACCTAAGTCTAAGAATTGCTCTGTTAATTTATTATCTAAGTCATAAATCATAATCTCTTTGAATCATGCTCTGTGAAAGCTGATTATTTTTTTTTGTTCCAAATATTTTAAACTTAAGAACTTACATAGTGTAAATCGATCAGCCTATATATACCTTTATAATTAATGTATTTTACAACCTAAAAATATTAGGTCCTATTGTTTACAATTGTAAATGAGATACATTTGACCCTCGTATAACAAGTGTAATCCATGTTATACGGAGTTCATAAAATTATGGTGTGCGTTCCAAAAAAATATACACGTTTAATTATATACACTTTATTTTTTTCAATAAAAAATTCTGAAAATATACAAATGTGTATTTATTAAAAATACTCTCATCATTAGGGATTTTGTATCGAGACGTCCCGCCCGCATCACATCTTGGCCCAACTGATATTGTATGAGATTTCAGAATTCCATCAAAAGAATTCAAAGAACAATGGAACGTATGCTTACCCCAAGTGTTTCTAGGTAATAGCAACAGCTGGGACCGATTGATTCGTAGAAAAATTCAGAAGGAGTAAATGAAAGATCAATGTTTTGTAAATTCAATATTAGTTTGTCTCCTAACTTGGAGCTAGTTCGTGCTGTTTTTGTGTTTGTTCTCTGACGGATTGCTTACGGATTATAATATAAAAATTTCCAGTAAATTTTTCAAATGTTATAATAATTTATTTTATTTATCTCGTATTAAAAAGTAGTATTATTCTGTTATATGTATTTAATCATTATTGTAGTCCACAATGGAAAGAAGTCAATTGGATGTATGGAAAAGTTACAAAAAAACTACAAAAATGGAGATATCCCAATGTATCCACTGTCCAAAACAAATCACATATATTTAGATTATTCCAATGAAGACGAACAAAACACTGAAGAAAAATGACTGAAAATGATAATTTAGAAAGCTAGAACCGGATGGTTCTTTTAATTTACTCATACATATACATATTTATTTAAAAAAAACTGTACATAATTGAAGAGAAAAAAGTCTCAAATCCAAATCCCAGGATTTTGAAAAAGCCGAGACTTCAGAATCCCTAATCATCATTGACTCTGATTTTAAATTCCCTTTCCCCATATGCCAAACTTCAGACGCTCCAATTTATATATCCTGGATGAGCTAAAAATGGAAACAAGACTATCAACCGCACACTTAAAATCTTGACGTATTGCTGGCAGAGAAGACGATAATCTCGAAAAGCTCATCTACTTGCTGGTTCGACCAGTTCAGGAGTGCCATCAGTCTTTCATTAGTACAAGTGCTTCGTACTGCCGGTCATAGAGGATATTTGAGGATCGTCATCAGCACTACGATTGATACAAACCAAGGTTACGATCCTCGGTTATATTTTTTCCAGATCTGGTCCAACTGGTCGCGTTAAATCAAGACCTGTTATAAAAGGTTGATGTTATTTGAAGATCGAGTGTATTTTATGTTGTTTTTTAATTGGGTGTGCTAAATTTTAAGATTGTTTAAATTATGGTTTCCTCTGCGTTTGCTATTTGATCAACATTATCTATAATTATGTTTATTTGCAATGCATTCTGCCATATTGGCCTGTCCTGAGTCCTCCTCTGGACAAGTTGTCCAGAGCCCCTTGAGTTGTTTTGACAAAATAAACTACTTCTTGAATGTTTATTAAATCCAAAGTATATTAAAGTTATGGTCGTTCCTGTAAATAATGTAATTTCAATTTGGAAGAATACCGAATCCTATAATATAATGATTGATGAGTACTCACCCATATCATGTAAGGATGTAATTGATATAATTTCTTAAAAACTGAGAACGGAAAATCAACAGGAAAAGGAACTAGGGACCTTCAAGAATCAACATCAAATAACTTTTTAGTTTCTTAATCTTAACAGGAGTTTAACTCAATATATCCATAGAATATGATATTAGCAATTTTATATCGACAAAGAAACATATTGTAGTTTATATTTTAATACAATTGTGGCAAATATTTCTACATTAATACACATATTTATTTTATTTTATAGATAGCAAAATAAATAAGAAATAATGGATTTCTATCAAAATGTAATACGTTGGAAAACGTTGATTTGGACCTCGTTATTTAATCTCATCACATCTCTAATCTCCTTTTAATAGATCATATGTTGTTTATTGAATATGTCTTTTTCTATCTACATTAATGATTTATTTTCCTGTTTTTAAATATTTGACACAGAGATGCATTTTAGACGCTGATAACATAAATATTTTATCTGACCAAAAGTGGATTTGCGAGTGGACACGCTAGAATAAAGATTTTCCAAGTCGTTATCTTTCATATTGGTTCTAAACCAATTACAATTTAATCATGCAGATATATAAATTTATACATCAAAAGTACCATACAATACAATGAAAAATAAAAAGCGTTCGATTGTATTGATTTTTTTATTACTTAAACTGTTTTTCACAACGCTATAACTGAACAATAATATGATCAAATTTGCATTTACTGTATAATATTAAAATGATTATCAATTTTATATGATAAATAATGAATTATAAAATAGTTCAATATAAGAATGTGACCCGTCTTGGTTTAGTACGAGTATATATTAACACTATAAATAAATAAATCAACAAACTTTTTCTTCGTCTGCACAAGCATTCTATTGCTATCGTATAAAAAAAATTGGTTTTTCAAATAAACATCTTGATTGTAGATCAAATTCAATCTTTATCTAATTGAACATTTATTTATAAATATGTATTCAAAATTTATTTTCATAACGTGGACAACACTCAGTAATTTGTAAATGCCAACGGTATCAAATCACATAACTTGACTCGCAGTACTTTATCCATATCGGGCTTGGCGAGGTAGACGGTGGCATCCTCCACGCAGAACTCGGCCAGCATTTGTCTGCAAACTCCGCACGGTGCTACGAAAGAGTCTTCGAGGTACGCAACGACTGCCACAGAAATAAATTTCAAATGGCCCTCGCTGACTCCCTTGCAGATTGCCGTTCGTTCAGCACACACGGTTGGGGTAAACGACACACTCTCAATGTTACATCCCTTGAAAGTCACATTTTCATTAGTTCTAAGTGCAGCACCAACTTTAAATTTGGAAATAGGACAAAAAGCTAATTCTCTTGCATCGATTGCATCTCTGACCAATTGTTGATCTTCAAGCGCTATAAAAAAAAGACAATTAGCATAATACATATGAAATTGGGTTTGTATTGCATTAAGAAAATATTAGGTCCTCCCGAAAGAAATCCATTATTTTTTAACGCTCTCATTTGTATGGTTAACCACCTTTATTTTTTGTGTAATAAATCTTGTTTTATTATTGAGGGTAAACATGACAAAGCCCGAAATCAACATATTCGATATTATATGCTGGTTTTTCTTGATCAGGGCTTGAACAGCAAGGCCACAAACACAATCAATGAAATTTATAAAGCAACTGAATCTGAACTGAGTCTTAACTGAATCAAATCTTAGTTGAATCAAATCCTCGTGATCAATAGAATAGTTATCACAGAAGCTCAACATCAACCGTACACGTTCATTTAAAACACGTGCATTGGTAAAGCGAACAGGATGGCTATTTGGATGCCGTAAGAACTATTCTATGTCAGCGGGCAAAGAAGACTCCAGGTACGCATTTGTCACCGAAAATGCCGTAAAAAAAGAGAACGGAGTGGCCACAAGGTTTGTGTGTTCAATCGGTCCGTTTTTCGGACCGCTGACACAATAAATGAGCGCCTCACGTTCGGATGCTATACTCATGGACGTTGTTTAAATTTTACAATCGGTCGAAAATTTTAATTTTATTTCAGGCAACCTCATTTGATGCGAGTCACCTATATAAGTTAGCCTCTGAGGGAGCTTGCGTGACCGTACAGATCTTATAAAATGCCCTAAAGGAGGACAGAGTGGCCACAAGGTCTCTGTGTCTAATCGGTCCGCTTTTCGGACCGCTGATTATATTTTTATATAATCAGCGTTTATATAGTAATTATATTTTATATTGATTTTTGCAAAAATAAAATTTTAAGTTGATAAATAATGGATTTCTTTCGGGATAACCTAATATTTCACATTCATTTTTTTTACCAAAGGTGATCATATTACATGTAAAATATCCTTGATATGAAATCGGAAAGAAGAATTGCAGACAAGGTTAAAAAGTCCTGATCATATAAATTTCAATTAAAATCTCACGTAGAAAAAAATCAAGTAGACTGGAAGAAAATAAATTTATATTCATACGCTACAATTTTTTTAATAGAGCAGAAAGCAAAACAGTCATCTATAATGTTAAAAGCGTATTCAAACATCCTCAAATAAATACATAACGGATATAACGAGCATCTCTTTCCATCGATGCAACTACGATCTCTTGATACTTTTTGTCCATCATTGTATATTATAACGATACATCGTTTGATATAATGTTTATGATGAAATTTCTATCATCAGTAATACAATGAGGTAAGACACAAGCATTAAATGATCGATCGAATAATTCATATCGAAAATAGCCATTGTTTGCCGACAATAACAAAAGGGAAACAATAATACGCTCCTTTAAGAAAATGTATATAAATAACTATTGTTGCATTCGGATTTATTGAGGTAATCAACGTCGAAAAATCATAAAACGTATTGTCTGAATTGTCATTGAATAGCATTCATAATTAAATGTTTATGCAGAAATCAAAGAAGCAATGGAGTCAATTATTGAACGTGTCTGCCTGTTTTTTATATCCTTTTACGGTTTAAAACTTAATTTAGGATCCCCCCCCTTATCTAAATATGAATAATAGGAAAATATAATTATATTATCCTTTAATTTTGTGGTTTTGTATTTCTTCAAAACTTTGTTTATTAATGAGGTTCATTGTGGTTGGACATCATTTTCAACATAATTTTGAACAAAATCTATTTTGAATTCTTACAAATTTTGATATGATAATTGATTAACATTTTTTCTATGGCTTTGTGGGAATTAAAAGGTTTAATAAATCTGTATAAGTATTTATAAAGTTTTATCGGGTTAGATTGCGGGCATCAAACCGATAAAACCACCAAGATCATAGAAAATGTCGCAATAAAACCTAAAAGAGAACGGAGTAGCTAATGTTTAAATAAGGTCTAAATGTCCAACCGGTCTGCTTTTCGGACCGCTGACATGGCGAATGAGCGCCTCGCAATCGGAAAATAAGCGTTGCACATATGAATATAGCATATACGTTTACGTCAATTTAAAATTATCTCACTAATCAAAGGGTTAATGGAAACGAAAGTGTCCCTTGAATTATATATGTACGAAAACTTGTCTTTTTAAATAAAGGACATTTGGCAACCATATTTAGTATTAACCCTTTGAGCTAATTTAAAATCATTATAAACTTAGATACTATATTTGTATATTGATCCGTACAAATTCACTTATTTGTCAGGACCGTCGCAGCGTGTATGAAGCATGTGCGCAAAATATTCTCTACATCTCTGTTTCTCTCCAAATTTAACGTGCAAGACACTCTCTGTCTCTGTCAGTCTCCGAGCTCAACGTGTAAGAATACTCTTTCTGAATCACTGAAATTCGGACACAATTCTTTGAGAGCTCTTTGGTTTGATCTGGATTGAAATTCAATGTTTGCTGAGGATTAACATTTCCTTGATCATGATGTATTGCCTACATATTATAGATACAGAGTTTAGAATTTCATATGGTGTACCAAATACATATCATGGTAGCGCTCGGGTGTTTTTTTTAACACGGTAAGGTTAACGGACTTTGATATTTTCTTTTAATTTCCCGAGCGTTCCTACGGAAGTACAATCGTCAAATGGATGAGATTGATGGCATTTGAATTGTTGGTCCTACACATAAAAGTGTCAAATACCACAAGTAACTAATTCGGGTAGTGTATCTTATATTGCATCCACAGCTATCTGATACATTTATGATGAGATTCAGCTGAGCAAATACAATATAATGTTCTCCGTCATATGCAATTATTGTACCCCAATTACCGCTTGATTGGATGGCAATAAATTCAGCCTCTTCGTTCTATTTATAACGTCTTGGTTGCTGTTGTTCTGTCGGCAAAACGTTCGCTAATAATCGACATCGTTATGCCATCGGACATTTTGATGGTGGAATTGCGAAATTGAAGAAAACAAGCATTTCTCTCTAATCGACTGAATTTTTCAAGGCCCGCGCCGTTCTTGGATTTCAGTCAAGAGTATGAGAAAAATTTTGCAGAATTATAAATAGTATAGTCGCACTTGGAATTATGTAAACTTGTGACGCAGCTTCTCTAATCATGGTATGTTTGAAATGTTTAACTAAGTTATGGATTCTGCAGGGTCAAAGGTTCATGCTCTGAATAGTATTATTGCTTAATGTATAGTTCAAACGACTTTATTGAGCACAATCAAAGTGTGCAAAATTACCAATTACCAATATGATATATTAAATTACCACATGCCTTCTTATTTCAATCATATATGAATTTGATCATCGGCTTATTTAATATCGAACGGAAGACTTACAGAACTCGTCTTTTCGATAGCTTGAACATCACTTAAACTGAACATCTGAACAATAAATATCACAAAGCAATGGTTAAACATCGAAAGCTTACTTCAAATTGTAGCTTTTTAGATAGCAAAGGGTAGATATATGATGAATTGATCTTCTAAAAATCTAAAATCGACGATGATTATATATCTGCGGGAGAGAAGATAAAATGCAAATATGGTTTACTTTTTGATTATGACACCATTTGGCGACTGGAGATAAGATATTTTGTATGATATGAGCGATGAAAATACCTCAAATTTTCTTCATAAATGGTCCCATTATCCATTTAGTATGTATTTGTAGAATTTATCATTCAAAACATTTCAAACCATGGGGAAAAAATCACAAATCTGCCCTCTGAACGCTTCGATAAACCATAAGATAATATATTAAAAAAACTGTGTTTCTTCCCACTTACCTATTATCCAAAACATATATTTTTTGAGTATCCTAAATATCAGGAAAAAAGTAAAGACGTCTTAAAAATCAACTTTGAAGAGGTAAGACACAGAGTTGTGTCCTTACTAATGTTACACATTGAGCTCGGAGACAGACAGAGACGAAGAGTATCTTGCACGTTGAGTTTGGAGAGAAACAGACAGAGAGAATATCTTGCGTATATCGTACGAACGTATAGATTGTTAACCCAAATTTATCGACTAATAATTATATGTGAATGATATAATGAATCGAATTCAAGTGTATTTTTATGTTTACTTGAAGAAATTACCGTTAATATTGTATGCTATCGACATTGTTTATTTATGTATGTACAAGCTTCATACACGCTGCGACGGTCCTGATAGATAAATGAATTACGGATTATAAGTGGCGGACATACAAATATAGCATATAAGTTTATGATTATTTAAAATTAGCTCACCACTCAAAGAATTAAAGCTAGATGCAAAAAAAGTATGACGTTTCACAAGAAAACCTTAGATATATTTGAGTATCATTCCTTATGCCTAGTTAAATAATTTATTTCTTTCGCATTTTCAATGTTAGAACTCTTTTACTTGATATTACATCATAATTTGCATTGATAAATCAGCTAAATTAAATACAGCGATTCGTATATATATTGTTAAACTACTAATTAATCAGATGAATTGAATAAAAAATGAAGATTTTCACCAAGATTATCTCATAAGAAGACACCAGGAGACTTGGACTTTGAAGAGCAGAAAAAGACCGGACCGCCCAAAATCTATAATACTACGAATGCCGAGGATAACTTAATCTTATATTATTGACAACGTCATAAAATAAATCATCGTCTTATACGGGAGTGCGCCTGGGATTTTGTGCAAATATAAATTGATTGCCCCCTAGTTTTTTAAAAATCAAAATTAAATCAAATTCGATATTTTCAAACGATTTTTTTAAATTAAATATATAGGAAAAGGTTATAGCTTCTGAATGAAAATATATTGTATATATAAAATGAATAAATACTTTTTTTATTTGAATGTAAAACTTTTCCGAGATTTATAAGTAAGTTTGTTTGCTGGGTATAAATTCCTATACCATTCATCCGATTGCGATGAAACTTTGTTGAGTTATTTAGCATGTATCCGAGAAGGTTTTTAAATTAACACAAAAATAATACAATGCGATTGATAATTGATAAGATGAACAACTAAAGCGTACATCTCCGAACGGAATGCGACGATAGACTAACTAGTGTTTGTATACATTGAAGCCCATTATCAAACCACAAGTCAAATTGAATTAATATGGATTTTATGTAATTAAGTAAAGCACCAAAAAAGGATGATTGGAAAATATTGTGGAATAAAATAATATGGACTGAGCGTTTCCAAACTTATTATCGACAGTGTATTTAAGCATCCATTATGCCATCAAATCGCCTAAATTAATCCTCAAACAAAAATAAAAATAACTTCTGAGTAATTAATTGTATTATTGTTTTGGACGGATTAAAGCGTCTTAACTTAAGCAATACTCAGGGGGGCTTTAAATATTATAAATCCTAGATTTTCTTAATCCATCAGATAACGCATTTTATAAGTAATACCGATTTGATCCAGTGGAATGACTTCATCGAATGCATTTATCAAATTGAGGGATGTTTTCATGCCAATTTAACTTTAGCAAAAATATTGTGAACGCATTAAATGATGTGCAAAGAGAAATATCTCCAATGGACCCTTGACTCGATTGGAGACTTCTAAAGGTCAATAATCGGTAAATTTATCAGTTTGGTGACGTCGGTGGTTGTCTTCTGTTGTGTGGGCTTGAAAGCAATTAAATTCCTTGAATTTAAACAGATTTATGCATTTCAAAATGTGCATGGTGAAAGTGTGCCAATTCGATTAGGAAGCAAGAACGCCTTGAAATACACAAAAATAACTATCAAATTTGACACGTAAGTTCTACGAGCAAATAGAAATTAATGCAGTAGATCGACCTTCGTATTCTCAATTAAAAAGTATAGAAAATCCCATAACAATGCAAGAATGGCAATTGATGTTTCATACATAAAATATATAGGACTTGCATTGTTTTCCTTTGTAGTTATAGATTATCTTATCGATAATATTGTTGTCATTGACTTTAGATATTTTGCATTAAATATACTTTGAAAATGGATTTGTTTTATCTGGATTTGTCATGTATTTAGATTGAAATTTCATACAAAAATAGAGATGAACCGGAACAATCGTTTCGCTCATATCTTATCAAGCATGGATTTATATAAAAGTTGTTATTATTATACCATATCCGTAGGTCAAACGTAGGATAAAAGGATTTTTTGTATTAGTGTGTACAACAATTTAAGAATAGATTTAAGGGAAAAAATCAATATCAATAATATAATACAATAAATATGATGTTTTTCAACATGGAATAATTACTGAATTACTACTGATGTTTATCTTATTTTTCCGAATGACAGACAGTTAATAACAGTCTGGTAAGATGGATTTTTACAAGACTCTAACATACGCAGAAAACATAATTACAGAGTCCACCAGGTCTCGTTTTATTGACACTAATTCATTCTGTCTGTCAAACCGCTGATAACAGCACGCAAATTTATCACGTTATTTAATTTGAGCTGTACAAAGCATCTGGCTAATATTTACAACCTCAGACTTGAGTAGTGCTAGAACTAAATGAAAAACGAACATCCTTTGAGGCGATATCCAAAAAAAAATTCAGCATTCATTTGGAGCAGCGAATGACCTAGGAAATGCGTAGAAACTGCTCTGGTTATGATTTTGGACGCATTCATCAGCAAAATTCGTTATTTATCAGCGTTTTTGGATACAGGACGTCAAATTGACAAATATGAAGTGCATCCCAAAAGTCATGAAACATATGCTTTTGCCACACCCCTAACGATCGCAATGTATTCGAACCGATTGGGTGAGGTAGGAAGAACTCTTAGCTTTATAGAGCATCAAAATTCAGTCTGCTGCGAGCATCAATAGAATCAGGATAGTTGATTTGGTGCATCCTTGTTTAGAGACGCGCCATGGCGGATACTTCCGAATAACATTGGATGAACAAATTTTGCACTAAACTCGATAAAAAATAGCTGTCGAATCTCACGAATTTATCAAGGAAGCCTACGAAGCGCCAAAGTGCCGAATGGTGAACTTTGGTGTTTGGTGTGATGAGTAAATCCAAAGTGAAAGCAAGGTTGATTATCATTTTTGACACCATGGTGTGTGGTCCACAAAGAGTTTGAGTCTCAAGAACAGTTTGTCAATGCTGCATATTACGTGGATGTTCTGGAAATATTGAAGAAAAGGGACTACCTGGGTGCTGCATCATGAAAATGTCGCACCTCCATGAGTTCCTGGCGAAACAACGATAAAAGCATTGAGGCGACCAAGCGACTATGACGACAGTTCTGAAAAACGTTCCCGTTGAGGCCTTCTAGAAGACATATCGGACATGGGAGGGCCCATGGAAAAATGTGTAGATGCTAATAGTTTGAAGAATATTATCAAATTGTACCGGTATTGTCGATAAATCTTTAAAAAAAAATATTTCATGACTTTTGGGATACGCCTTATATGAGCGACCGGAATTTTGCATCCAATTCTACAAATCTATTTTTGTTTCCGTCAATGTTTATGTCCAATGTAAATCAGGAAATATAGTCTATAGAAATAAATTGTATGTAACTATGATAGAAAGTGTCTAAAAGCTACGTTGCTTCTGTGATCCTAAATCAAGTGGCCATAATGATTGTATGCTCAATCGGTCCGCTTTTCGGACCGCTAAAGTAAAGTAGAATGGTCGAGTAAAATAAAACCCATGTGCAACTCTCGATCGGATCGTTATTTTGCGTTTTGCGCCCCAAGCCCAGTTGCGCCCGTGGCGGGCGCCTACTTTGCCATGCCCTTGTTACGGCCCTGGTTGCTGGCGTCAATAACAAACTTTGAAACCTGAATAATTGTATATACGGGCATTCAATGAAATTATACAAGACTGCTTTTTTGTCTACAAGTAGTTAATGTTGATTATTATGAAATAGACATCGTCTACTTTCGATATGAGATGGTTAAGGCTTCGGTTAAGGTTTCAAAGTAATCCAAGTTGTTATAAATGTCGGCAAAAACGACATCTAGTATAGTACTAAGATGCTCTCGATGGCTTTTAATGAAAACAAGTTAAAGCCCGTGTATTATTAGATTCGCTCCTGAATTTATGTGCATGGATAATGGCGGAGATCGAAATATCTGGAGCTTATTATCATGCGCTCGAAAGCAGAATGGGATTCTAGAATTGTCCGATCCAATGTACAACAAGACAAACAAATCAAAAGTTGTTGGTTTTTGCGATTACGACAGTGGTTAGGGCCCACGACAATTTTTAATGCGGAAGAATCTAACAGCCCACGTATCAAGTCTTATTGCGATTTGATCGAATGTCGCAATGTTTTTAGCATCATCACTAAAACGAACGCTAGCCTCGTGTCCACTAATCTATTACGTACTTTGAAAAAAGCGATGATAGTTCACACAAACAAACAACAATGTTACACAGCAATAAATTATAGATGATCTTTTTTGCTTAAGCGATAATGCTAACACTTGTGACGTCGGACGTTGTGACAATCCATCGGAACGAATATTACTAACGATTTTAACGAATATTATTAGCTATAAATGCGTGACAGTCTAGCGCTGTTTCATTTTTCGTGACGTTAAAGCCAATTTGCCCTACCGTGCCCATAGAAGTTGCACTGCAAAAATGATCGTTTGTAACCAATTTGTTAGATTGACGCCATTTTGAATTTCATGAAATATAACAAATGTCACTTCGCAAAGCAGAGTTGTCCATTTTAAATTGGGACGAGCACAATGTAAACATTATATTGTCGATTAAAATACAAATGTATGCACGATTCAACCTTGTTAAGCTTATTGAGAATTCTCGAGAACATTATATAAAAAGCTCTTCGATGCAGAAAAAGTGACATTGTTGACAATGTGTGCACAATAACTCGGCGTAATTCAATTTTGCTCAACACGAACCCATTGTGATCGTTTCTCAAGGATTTGTGCATTTATAATCGCAGCATTCGAACAGAGTTTGATCGTAAAATTTTCAAATTTAACACATTTCATACGGGACGCCTTAATTTTGATAACTACTGCGTTTTTTGGTTAACGCCGTCTAAAATGTTATGTTGTTCATTGTTTATTTATAAACTACAAAATATCCCCTGTGTGTTTTGCAACTTTAAACATTGCATTTTTAAACACTAAAACACATATTAACACTCAGAAAACCGCTCCCGCAGTATTGCGCGCTGGTTGGCACATCGTTTGAGATTTCTCCATTTGATAGCACTCTTTTTTATTGCAATAACATACAATATTATTGCTATAATAAATAATCTACACTAAACACTGCTTATTGTTTATGAATGTAATAATATAAACACTATTGTCAACTGCAATCGTAAAAATTCGAACATAAAATGCATGAATTTTATAATATGAATTTAATATGAATTTTTTTGGGAGCGATATTTATACACTGTATTATAGGCTCTATGATACTTTTTATTTTATCGAATTAGCATAAATATGAGAGAAGTTATGAGCATTTTTGTGAATGCCGCGCGAAAATAAATATGCGGGATTATGTGATTCGCCCGAATTCTTGAGTGTTAAATAACATGCGCGATGATTATTTTGCATTAAATACATATTTTTTAGCGTTATAGGTAATATGAAATGAGTATAATAAGTTTTAAAACTGGCGGTGAATAAAACATATCACTCAATAAATTCGTAGGATATGATTTGTCGCACAACAAAAAGTTGTTGTTTTATGATGTTCTATGATGAATTACATCCTACAGATTTATTGAGTGATGAAAATTATCTAAAAATTATGATTATTGTAAGAGTGTTGAATTTTTAGATGCGATGTTGAAAGTTTGGGCGCGTCAGGGGACTGACGCGCGTGAATTCCCCGTACGTAATGTGTTAAAAATCGAAAGTCGGAAGATGCAATGATCATCTTTGATTTCAGTTTAGAGCATATACATTATCATAATTTCGAAAGGATTAGACGCTTTCGATGCATTGGTCGATTCGACGTGGAGCCAAAAAGCCCATGGAAGCTTTTCAACGCTTGGCAGAATATCAATTGCGAAATTTTCGCACTCTAGGAAATGACCTCAGCAGTCAAAACAAAGAAACAGATGGTCGCTCTTCTGAACGCATTTAAACGAAAGGTCGACGATCATGAGATAGAAAAATAGACCAAAACAAGAGTGGCGTTCGCGAAGTGGTACGCAGCTGGTCGAAAATAGCTCACCTAAAGTTTCGAAGTCAACAACATTGCCAGGGTCGGGGTTGCACATAATGAGGCCAACGTGACGTCTTCCTTCGCGAAGTGTCAGATGTGAGCGTGTCCTAGCTCTTACTGGACCCGACGACGATCTATTAGTTAATACATGTTTCGTTTAAAAAACTGCTATCTATATATATATGGGCGAACTTACACCGATACGTCTCACTGCCACTCTGACATGGTGCAGAGGTGGCAAATTCGAGATTGCGAACCGATACGGACAAAGATTACCAGCTGGGAGTCACAACGACTACCTCTCCTTATCACTAGGGCAATAGAAAAGTTTGCATTTTCCAAAGCAATTTAACACTAGAACCACCGACATTTGGACAAAACCAAGCAAAATTATTAGTCTTTAAAAACCAGGGCTTTGAACCGTTATTCTTCTCATTTCGGTTCAAGTTTTGATTACGTTCCTAACATTTATAACGGTTCGTTTACAGTTTTTATTCCAACAAAAAATACCAGTTTTATCAGTCATCGATTTCGTTCCGGTTCAAAGATCTTAAAACCAAAACCCAAATAAAAAAATAACGGTTCAAAGTCGTGTTAAAAATATCTAATGATGTAAAATTATTCCATCACTTTCTTACAAAAGCCATTTGAGAGCTTGATCTTAAATCGGGTTTGCCAATTTTATTAATAACAACCAGGGCTTCGAACCGTTATGTTTTCCATTTCGGTTTTCGTTCCGGTTCAGTTCCACGCATTTATATATAAAAATATATTTTTTTAGCATAATTCCTTCTTTTATAATAAGCATTCTATGCGAATAGCACTAAGAAACAAATTTAAATCTGGAAGAAGAAATGTGTTAAAATTTCAATTTCGAATTTGGGTCGATAACAATATTATCTGAAGTATTGATTTAACAAAACAATTAACAGGATGAACATAATAAAGATTATACTATTATTAGATGAAGGTCACATATTTCAACACAAAAATCAACCCATCAATCAACTCTCTTTCCAATAAAACCGATATTTTCGAATCGCTTCAGTTCCGCTTTTTACGTATGATTTTAGATTGACAATAAATGGAAAAAATGTAACATAAAGTCATTTTGACTGGTGTGGTATTTCTAGTGTAGAGCTAATTTAAAATCATCATGAACTTAGATGCTATATTCGTATGTACGCCACTTATCATCCGTATAAATCTGTTTATCAATGAGGACCGTCGCAGCGTGTATGAAGCTTGTATATAAATATATAAACACTGTCCACAGCATACAATATTCGGTAATTTCTTTGCGTAAACATAAAAGATACACTTGAAATACATTTAAAATCGATTCATAATATCATTCACATAAGATTATCAGTCGATAGATTTGGGTTAACGATCTATATACAATCGTACGATGTACGCAAGATACTCTCTTCGTCTTTGTCTGTCTCACAGCCCAACGTACAACAATGGTCTTTCTGAGCCACTGAAATTCAGACACAACATTGTGTATTACCTCTTTAACCTTTTCGTTAGTGAGCAAATTTAAAATCGATGAAGTCGTTGATGTCATAATCGCTTTACACCGATTACTTTCTGTCAGCTCCTAATCAGCGCAAGACAATCAAGACAATCTTCAATTTGAGGTAGAGCCACTTCGTCAGCAACACTCGTCATTTCTTTACATAAACAATGCACAAAAAATCGATTCAAGTGCTCCTCCTTTAGAAGGAAATGATAATTGAACAAAGACTCATTCAACACGCAGCGAAGAACGGCAAGCAGTTAAATAAACAAACACTCTCGATAACACACAATATTCGGTCGTTTCTTTGCGTAAACAAATAACACACTTGAAATCGAAATCATTTTAAGTGGATAAATTTGGACTTAACGATCTATACAATCATGCGAGGAACTATCCGTCTCAGTCTCCCGAACTGCGCTAAGTTCTCTTTGTCTCTGTCCGCCTCGGAGCTTCAATGCACAAGAGTGCTCTTTCTGAATAGTGAAGGTCAAAACGGATATTTCCGTAAGTACTCACAAAAAGGTTAATGGATTAAAGCAACAGTGTCGTCAAGTCATCGTTTGTGTCCATATCAACATACGTGATTATTCAATTTTTTCGAATACAGAAAGAAGCGATCATGGATTTAATTCAGCTGCTTTTTTCTTAATATTCTGCTTGAAATATAGTTAAATCTAGTATATCAGTATTTCTACAATGGGCATTGAGCCAGTTGTTATATTGAAGAATGTTCCATAGCATAAGTTCCATGGCGATTTTTTTTAAATTTAGGAGCAGTATCAATATAAAGCAATGATTTGCAAACCCTCCCATAACTTTGGAGGTTCTGTTTACAGATTAAGGCCTTCCTGATTTTTCCTTGAATTGCCAAATTTGATCAAAGCTGTGTGACATTGGCATTGTATTATTAATTGCTATTTTGTATAGCATCTCAAAATGGTGAATTCATTGGTAGACACATCATCGTATTAAAATTCAATTTGTTTAATGACTTGCAATTGATGCATTTTGGAACTAGTTCCACCAACGAATTGCATTTGTACAAATGGCTCGATAGAGCCGGTTATTATTGCGTCCCTATAACGGAAGACCGTTTAGATTTAAATTCATATACGAATGCATATTTAAAACTCTATAAATTACATTCAACTTCAATCATTATATCGTTGATAGCATCGTACATATTTGGGAGATGCGTTCTGGAGAAGGTTGCGATTAACGAGGGGCACGATTAACGGGGGAATATTAATTGGGCGCATGATTCTGCATTGCAAAAAATAATCCAGTGTATATTGCTTGTGGTCTGTCTGCGTTTATTACACAAATTTAAAATTATCTACATCAACATCTTCAATGCCTTTCAGAAAAAACAAAATGATTCCTCTGAGCAACTCTTTTCAAACACACCTCATACACATTCCACATTGTTTGATATTTCTGAAAGCTTAACCGCCACAAAAATGCCGAAAAAGAAAAAAATATATCCTACTATAACGAATCTATATTCTTCGGGGTCGCAATAAACGGAGGTTACCAATAATTCATTGAATTTATATACAAATTATACAGCGAGTGGTCATGAAAATGCAAGGACTTGCTCGGACGCAAAAATCAATACATAGCCGCAATGTTGATTGCATATTACGAGCACTTTCGTTGGAAATTGATATTTTATCAGATTTAATATTGTTGGCTTTATTTCGAAGCAGTGAATGCTTTTATATTCACGTTAATTTGATTTACATTGTAGAACGTAGCATAAAATGGAGTATATTTCGGACGATTGCGTGCGACACGTTCATCACCAGACTCAACGCCTCGATCCATGTCAAAGGCGCAAATATTGAATAAATTCATAAACAACGCATGACAATGTCATGGTGTTAATATTTAATCTGGCGGATTTTGATCATTTTATAGACATGCAGCATTAAAGTTAGTTAAAAAGGATCTTTGTGCATTTATTGAATGAATTTTTGTTGAGTCTCTCCTGTTAAATCTCTTTATTGTGGGTTCTTGCAATTACTCTAATTGGGCATTCTTGCCCAATTTGAATCAGTGTTGTCTCGTTTAAGATCACAAAGAATCTCACTGCACAATGCACAATGTTTGTCTTCTTGCAATAAAATGGCATCGTTTATTAAATGCAATTGGGTCGTTTACAATAATCGAGCAGCTTGATAATGCCTGTCGTTGATAAGATAATTCATAATCAAAACTATGTCCAATTCGACGATAGTTTTCCTTATGTTAGTAGACCACACTTTTAAATTAAGAAGATTTTTACCCTAATGATAGTATACCATAGTTCGACACACATTTTGATGTTTTTTTTTTGCCTTTGGTTTGATATCATAAAAATACAATATAATGTTGCGTTGTGTATCTATGGATTCTATATATCTACTTCTAAGCAGTACACACCGGAATACCTAATTGATGCAATGACTATACAGAAACATCAACTTCGTCGAGTATCTTCCGTTTATTGACCGTAGAGCTATGATGATGGATTTATTAAGATATATCATAATTTCTATAGTAAATATTCTATGTAATAAGACTATTCCAATGGACTAAAATTAAAGAAGAACTCTATTGTAACTGTTAATCAACATCCAGTCTTGATAAAAGCTATTACAAGAATAGTGTCAATATTGATTTTATTTAAATTTGTTATCATCCAACTATTTGATCATGTCTGTGCATAATGCTGGTATATAATATGTATGCCGTATATTATAAAACATTAGTTGAACTTGGAATGAAGCTCCAAGCTTAAAAAAACACTTCACAAAACACCACGCATTCTAAACAAATATTTTTTTTAAATTATTCAATTAATTCATAATCTAAAACATGTCTGGTTAAACCTTTTTTTGTGCGGTAGATGTGTTCCGCGAAAAATCGCATAAAAAAAGCTATGACTTACATAGAAAAAATGAAGATGCGTTCCGTGGATGTTTAAAATCGCATAACTTCGAAACAGCTATATAAAATATAACCAAAATCGCACAAAAAAAAGTTAACAAAAAAACAGGAAAACAATAGGGCAATTAAAAATAACATTTTTGATAACATTTAAAGGACGTCTTGCATCATTGGTAAAATCTCAAATACCAGACATTCACTAGAGAAATACTAATTATTTTAATTACAAACTATCATCACTGTATGATAATTTTCGTTACGATTTTCGATATGACTCAAAATCGCTCTCTTCTTCAGAAGAAATAGTATACCCAGTGTCAATGTCATTGTTTTGTGTAGATTTTCTCTTTTCAAGAATATAATTCATAATTAATAAAGAAGTCACTATGGTCCCTAACTCAAAAAAAAGTTTATCACAAAATGGCGACTGTTTAAAATAATTTCAGTCAAGTCATTTTTTAGTCTTATTTTGTCAAAGTTTTAATTTTTTTTAAACAGTTAAAATTTTTTTTTAACATAAACCTGGTAGGAATAACAGAGGGTTATGTAGAAGAGATTCGTGCCCAGTTTTAAGTAAATTAAGTAAATTTTTCTCCAAATTTCAGTTAGTGTTGATGAATTATTTCCTATAATTCATCAACACTAACCGAAAATAATAAAAAAAAATGCTATAAAAAAACCCGCATAACTTCGAAATCGCATAAAAAAAGTTGCACAAAAATAGGTTCGAGTATATTTTTACACAAGAAAAAATATTTTGGATTACGTTTGTCCCTTTATAAATAGGCTGCTATTAAATTAACACATTGCTTGTGGGAACAGAGAATTAACAGCATGCACACCCTTATTTCGAATAGTAGATTACTGCAGCAACCACGCATAAAAAGTGTTAAGACTAAGTCTTTAAATCCAAAATAATATTTTTCAACAGCATTATATTTGAGCGCACCTGACTATTCAGATAAATCAACGGGATTAATATTATTTCGCTGGGATATGCAAATCGAAGCGATCAACAGATGATGAATGATGTGTTTACATCCATTATTTTGATTTTATCACATTGAAACGACATGAAAATGCAATTTATTTCAAAGATGAGGACTAATCTCTCGTCATTTCTAGATAGAATTATTTGAAGATATAATAGAACAATGTAATCGAAATTATTTTTGAACTTGAATGCAAGATGTGCATTGATGAACTTTTGAAATTGGACTTGCATTATGCGTCATCCGTTTGTCATCTGTGTTTATTTGGAAACTCCCTGGAAATAAATGCTAATAACAAAGCTGAATATCAATGGGATATAATTGATAAAATATCTACAGTGATGTTGTAGATCTATCCCAATCGAAGTTTTAAACCCATCATATACAGCTCATTCGATCCCATCAAACAGTTGTTTGAATTCGTACTCGATTAATTAATTAATTTAAATGATCAATATAACAAAATACTATAGTACTTTTAATATCCTAGCTTAATAATAATTGATTAAAAATCGATAACAATGACTAAACCAGGGATCAAATTGGACGGGCTCAAAACGGCACGGCGAGCCGCTTCGTTAAATTCTCAATTATTAAAATGGCTTTGAGCAATATTAATTTTCTTAAGTTTCGCAATATCGAATCGTCTTCAAATGTACAAGGATCATCCAGAAAATATGGTTACAATCTTTATACAGGATCAAAATTTGCTTGTTTGTATCGATTCGAGCCATTTCTGTAGTCGGAGCACCAGCTTTTGTATGTCAGTGTCATAGACCACCCCCATCAGGTCTTTTTAGATTATCTTTTGGATTCTGGGGTGTAGTGACACACCTACGTTTCATCCCCCTTTATGATATAATCCAGAAAAGTTTCTCTATCCTGTGTAAAACGATCCAAAATTCACGCGATTTTGACGGTGTTCCAGTGTGAACATTGTAGACATCCATTTCGCAAACAACTTCTCGTAACCGAGTTTTTCCGACACAATATCGTCAAGGAAAGTTCAAGAAATGTCAAGAAATTCTTCGCGAAGGTCGTCAAGCATCACATAGCTGTCATTTCGCACTTGTTCTTTTATTTTTTGCACACTTCGTGACATGTTATCGACTTATCACATAACTACGATAAATTTCCACGAACTTTCGATGGATAATTGCGGCGATATTGTTCTGCAAAGTGCGCGTGGAGGGAAGTTTAGATTCGTTCGTGACCTCATTTGGCGCGAGTCACTTATGTAAATTAGATAATATAAGGTCTTGGGTACGCATCTATCCCCGAAAATGCCGCAAAAAGCCATAAAATTGTCCACAAGGTCTAAGTGTCCAACCGGTCCAATTTTCCGACCGCTGACATGATGAATGAGCGCCTCGCGATCGGAAGCCATACCCAAAAAAGTCTGTAGAACGTTTACGAACTCTTATTACAAAACGAAGATGTCCAAAGAACATTTTGACTCATGTAAAGTAGAATGGTCAAATAAAAGAAAAACCATGTGCAATTATCGACTGGGTCCGTATTCTGGTATATAAATTTCGATCAATAGCTGAAGTAGAATTGTAACTTTACGACAGAGTATTTTTGTTCTCCATCAAAAATTGCCGTTTTATCATCATATCTTCAGCTGCTGTAATAAATCTGCGAAATGTTCTTCTTTTATCATTCCTCCCATTT
The DNA here is from genome assembly GCA_008973525.1 of Stenopsyche tienmushanensis. Classification (NCBI taxonomy): domain Eukaryota; kingdom Metazoa; phylum Arthropoda; class Insecta; order Trichoptera; family Stenopsychidae; genus Stenopsyche; species Stenopsyche tienmushanensis. The sequence continues at coordinate 96,075 of WACJ01000356.1, forward strand.
TTTCACCATTTGCCTATTCTCTTATTAGATTTTTCTTTGATCTCAGGTGTATGGTGTTGGATACAAGTATCGTGAAATGTTGTGAATTATTCCAAATATTATTTTAGATTGGATTAATTCGATTGTATAGAGTCTTTATATCTGAATGTTTACATACTGCAAACTTTTATTAGCTACGTCTACAGCCTCAATTTTCTCATAAAATCGATATTTATGGATTACCAAGGCAATTTTGCGATATGTTGTTATCATATTACTATCATAAAATGAAAAAAAAACTTATTACATCATTAAGAAAGAAGAATTCAAAACGAATTTCAGTGTTTTGAGAACGCTCCCAATTGCTTTTAAATACAGGTGCAGCATGGAAATTACCTTATTTTAAAAATGAATAACATAAACAGTATAAAAGATATCAGTTTTGTTATTTTTCCATGTTATAGAAAGATATATAAAGTTTTTATTTATTATTTTTAAAACCATATAATTGAGATGGTCTCCATTCTGATCATTTTTAAAATAAGGTAGATGCATATGATACGATTGTGATAAGGTTAACTGAGCGTTGGTATAATGAGCTAATTCTTGGATAAAGATTTCGATTTAAATCTAGAGGAATTTAAGGAGATCGGAAATATTAATACTATCGCTAATCGTTTCTATTTGGATGTGAAGAAGTGAACTGAAATGATTGATAAACTAGAAAACCAGGAAGGCAATGGAAAACCCTCACATAAAAATAATGTAACCCTAGAAAAATCGTTTATGGAGATTTATAATCACATTTCAAGCACTGGGTATCTGCTAAAATAACATAAATTCTATTTGATTTTGAACAATATTATCAATAATAAAAGGATTATAGGTTGCAACATTATAAATATCATGAATAATACATATATCTCTAAAGACTCTTTGACATGTTTTTATCTACAATATATTTTCTTAAGGCTTAACGTAGTTAAATTTGTTTTTTGTTATTACCAGTTCAATACAGTCATGTATGTAAATAAATTTAGTAAAAGGCCATATAAAAAATTACATGACATGTACAGCAGCTTTAGTTTTCAAATATGTAAAATGTTCGCATGTTGAAGTTGAATTAATCTAAGAATCAATTCAAAATCTTGAAACTTTCACAGCCCTTTTTCATAAAGGACATTTATTCTTTGGGCAATTTTGATTGTAATTCATATTTCGAAAACTATCGCGTACTCGCCAGCCGCCTCGTACAGCCAGCACCCCCAGTTGGCATAGGAGTGAATTTGAGATGCACATAAAGGCAGGACTTCACCTTAGCCGTAGCGAGCAAAGGAAGGACTGGACTTGAAGACTGGAAGTATTTCGCAAAACCCTTTTCAGTGAAATCAACAAGGTAGTCTTAAGTAGTTTCATACTGTCTTCCGAGGAAACCTGCTCTGTCCTTACAAATCGCCCACACCCCCTATCGAGACGATAACGAAAGCACCCTTCGATACGTTTATCCAGGTGGCCCACTGGGTGAGTGTTCTAAATGAAACTTGGAGGTCATGCTACCTTCAATGTATGTAAATATATGCTACAGACGAGATGGATGTAATCCCTTCCTATAAACGGACATTGAAGAGGTTCTAGTTCTACAGTGTGTGTTTGTGGTCGAATGATGTGAATTTTCTAAATCAGAACAAAATTAAATTAAACTTGTTAGAAATTCATGATCGATTGAAATTATAAGGTAATGAGCGGATTTTATGGCAATTCGAACGGCAATTGGGATAGGACTTGGTCTGATTTGGCATATTTCATAAAGTGTGTATTGAAATTCCATTAGCATCTAACAGTAAGTACTTTATGTAGTGCCGTAAGCTAATTTATTTATACATACAAACTATATTTAGATCCCGAACTGTTCTATTTTTTTGATGTATTCAAACAAACCGCATACGCAATTGAAGACATTTGTAATCATACATTCTCTGTGAATATCTGACAGTTTATTAAGGACGTTTGAAATTGCGTCCTGATGCCGTTGCGATTCGTTCTGTTAATTTGCCATTCGCGTTTCGTTTCCACCGTTACAAAATTGAATGAGCAATATTTTTGCAGATGAAATGAATGTGAGCGATATTGAGAGTGCAAAAAATTATTCATCACCATCTTTTCAGAAAAAACCCACAGATTTTCGTTGTTGAAATCAATGGAGGGCAGTCACCGGCCCGCGGGCCACGTGCGGCCCGCAACGATGCTGGATTAGGCCAATTCCATAAATGCATAAATATAGTATATATAAACTATTACGAGACTAGAAAACTGTCGATGTTCTGTTTTATATCTGTTATGATAATTTTATAAACTACTAGCAATACATATTTTTTTGAAATTGAATGAGATTTTACTGATATTTCTCGTCATACGATGGCTTAGTCTTGCAAATTATTTCTTATTTGTTTGTTAATACATTGCTGACTACTTTAATAAATCATTTTTCAGCTAAGTAAGAAGATGGATATGGAATGATGGAATAACATCAATTTTAGCTCTTCATTTGTAGATTCTTCTTCGACTCTTCTTGCAGTAATAGTTCTATCGTTTGCAGGTGTGAGCGAGTTTTTAAGACCCAATCTGAAACGATCGTATTGACATCCTGAAATCTGTTTATAAAATCTTCTTTGAATGCTTCTAAATGCTGGCAAAATACCAAAATGTCGTCATCGTTTGTTTCCACAGAAGAGAGATTTGAAAAGTGATGGAATTGTCTCCGACCCAAAATTTGTTCGTTTAAGAAAAGTTTTGATACCAACTCATATATATTGCCTTTGCCATTATTATATTCAAACCACTTTTTTGCAGAGTCAAATAGATCATCATATATTTTTAGACAGGTAATTCTTATTACAAAGCTTTCTAAACAATCTATATATTAACTTTTTCTTTTCTATGGTGTATTTACTACACTGAGTCGAGTTGTAGTAAAGTTGTAATAATGGGAATATTTACAACATTACTACATTGAATCTCGATATACTATTTATATAGATATATATACTATCTATATTGATAAATATATATTATTGAATATATATATGAAATATAATAAATACGGGGTTTTAGAATATCATATGCAATAAAAAAATCCGTTGCTCAAATATATCGTTTAACAACAATTCTATAAATAAAACAACGTATAAAGGCTTTTTCTTCGCTATGTTTGAACAAAACTATGCTCAAATAAAACGTCTCAATATTGGCGAATAGTTTTGGATTCCCCTAATATGAAATGTCCACAGTAAAAATATTTAAGCGTCAAATTTGTAAAACATTGCTCCTTAAATAAATACATTAATGTGTGGGGAAAAAATGAATGACGATGATTAAAATTATATTTAAATTGTTATTAAGTATGTATTATTTTTATTTATATTTTTGTTTTTTTTTTTATTTATTAAATTCAAACATCGATTTTTATTTAATTGCTCGTATTGTATTTGACAGTATCGTTTTACGCAGGATATAATCGTCGTGGATTGAAATGAATATTATCACCCTTTTTGTTTTTTTATGGCATTTAAATTGTCACGTTGTGGATGTGCTCGTTTTTTAATGGTCGTCGTTTGCGTCGATTTTCCGATGAATTCAAATTGAAAATTTGATAATCATCTTTCCCGCGTTTGAATTTGGCGCTGCTGAGCGACATCAATAGAGGTGCGGAGTGCAGAGTGCGGAGTGGGGCGGCGGTGCAGTAGCGGCGACGGCGGCGACGGCGGCGGCCGATTGTCTCGTGTCAGCTCCGCCATGAGCGAGCTCAGCCAAGAGGAGGTGAGTTTCGGGCCCCTCTCTGCATCCACGTCCCTCGCCTGCGTGTCTGAGGACTGCGGGCGAGTCGCAGCCTGTGTGCTTTCGCTCCGCGCGCCGCCCGCGCCGTCCGCGAATCGTCTTTCGCAACCGATAGCATAACCTTCGCGACCTCCACACTACTCCGGCGGGGAAGGCGAATTCAAAGGGGCTCCCGGGAGTGTCTTCCAATCGTTCGCCGTGGTCGCCCCTCGGAGATGCGAGTTTGAGCGCCCGACGTTCCGACACGCGAACGATGACGACGCGTTTCAGAAACGAAAACAAAGAAATTGCAATGCATGAGACTGCAAAATTTAGACGACGATCTGCGCCTCAAAGAACCCTCGAATTGAGCGGACGTCATTTGCTACTCAGCTCAACTCCTAAATGACCATCCGAACAGTGCGATTTGACAGTCTGACATTTCGCATATTGGACTTTAAAATTTATCCACATGTACAAAAAAAATGAAAGTATTCACTGAAAATGTATAGAAAGTGCTCTTCAAATATTGAGGCTTTCTTATTTTTTGACCTAAACCTGCACAGCAATTGTTTCAGTACCGATTAGACTACATTGGGACGAGGTCTGCGTACATTACAAAATACAAATTATATATCACGCATAGCCTATTTGTGATTTGGCAGAATTATGTAAATTAATACATCGCTACAATCATCAAGTTGGTGCATCCATCGTGATAAAATTCTCGCAGCAAAATTAAACTTATATAAACTTTCCAATTCTGCGCTCAATAAAAATGAGTCGACGTATATTCATCAAAATAATTATGATTCGGTTTGATTATCCCACAATTTTTTATAAAAACCGATATTCCATCGTCGCTCAAATTGGTTATTCTTTTAATTCTTTTACGTGTGTAACTAGCAAACGTTAAACATGTGCGTTGTAATATTTGTCATTTTTATGCAGCACAGTGTAACATGACATTCGATAAAAATAATGTGCAATAACAACTGTTGCAATATTGGAGACACTTATATGTAAAGACATGTTTAAACTTGGCATATATTAGTATGGTAGGGAAAAAAATGACAGATGTGAAGATGGCAAGGTGCAGTGATGCCAACCTGACCTGTTGGTCTTAAATGATTTGTTAGGTTGGCATCTCTGCAGCCAAAATTTTATTTGAAATGAAAACGGATTAACTTGAAGCAAAAGCACAGCAATTAACACAGAGCATCGACTTTTCATATTAGCTTTAATTTATCTCAAACTATCCTCATCCATTGTATCTATAATATATTTTGTCACAAAGGTATTCCATCCAGCTTTCAGTTGTTTAGTATTAATATTAGCATGATTTGTCTGTCGTTATTTTAACGCTTCAATATTTTTAAACGTCTAATATGCAATATTTATTTGTTAAATTTATATTAAACAATTTAAAAAAAAAGATATTTTATGAGTGCGGCTGAATAAAAATTTATATATTGACAATCTCCGAATTCTTATTAAAATTTAACTCATAATCAACGGGAGCTAATATTTTTGTTTTGCTCAATTTAATACGTATTAGAAACCAACAAGAACGTTAATTTTATTCATAAATTGTAACGGAAATACTGAAGTAAAATTTTGATTCGATAAATTAATTATAATTGTAGATTTGAAAACGGAATAAAACTATTGTTACCTTGAAACACACGATTTTGGTATTCGTGATTGCTTATTATCTTGAATTTAAATATAAATTAATTTATTAAATAAATATCGCATTTTTTATTTTATGTAACTTTACGAGAATTAGATAAGATGTTTTATTTTGGTCTTTTTTTTTCCCCGTCAATTTGCATCTTGTCATTCTCAATTTCAGATTCGGCGACGGAGATTAGCCAGACTCACGGGGGGTTCCGGAAATGGCCCCGCTCCGGCCGCGGCGATGTCGCCGATCACTCTGGCGTCTCCCAGCTCTGTCGAATTCCCTGCCGTTCGTGCCGTCAGTCCCCCGACCAATCGGACCGCCTTCGTCCCGAGTCCCGGCCTGGCGGGCCCCAATCCTTCGCCGCCGATGGAAAGCAACACTCAGCTCGATGAAGAGAGTCATTGCGGAGCGCCGCTCATGGACCGAGATTCGGACGGCACGCAGATGTCTGAAAAAACTGATATTAGCTCTAGCAGTCTTATCGTAATGGAAAAATCGAATAGTTCTAATATTTTAGAGGAAATACCGGATTCAAAAATGACAGATTTATCTCAGAATCGAGAATGTGGTCAGGTTTCATTGGCTTGTGAAAATTTAGCATGTCCGATCATGGACAGTTCGCGCGATGACGTGGTAAGGTCTGTTCAATCGCCGGTACAATCGGGCGATCGCGAGCAGACTCTGTTTAGTAATGTGAGTGTAGATATGCCTAGTCCGGTTAAAGTGAATGAAACTTTTGTTCAACCATCGAATATGTATAGTTCCAAAAATGCATCTCCAAGTGGATCTAGATTCGGCAGAGAAAACTCCATAAGCATGGACATTGATGAAGCACAGAGCTCGGAGAGGTGTAGTTTAAAAGAGAGTGATTCCGGAACAGAAACAATGGAGGTAATCTTTTTTTTAATTTTTTAATTCATATGAAATGTATACTTATGAGGCTATAAATCTTTCAATATATTAGATTGTCCCGTTAGGAATATTCTCCTTCAGTAGATGCAACCTTTTCCTATCTATTTAATATATTTTTTAATTCGGGAAGAATAAAATTTAACGAGTTTTGATATAAAATATGTTTCGATTCATCATTTCACCTCTTCCATATTTATGATGCTTTTTTCCCGATAAATAATGCGGCATCGATCTAAATAAACGATAGTCGGATAGATCAAGCTCAGGAGAATAAGGTGGATGTGGAATCGTTTGCCAATCTAGTTCCTTTAATTTGTTTTCAGTCATCTTTGGTTGCGCAGTATTACGTTGCAAAATAATTTGGCCGCGGTTGACTACACTTGGTCTCTAATCGTACTCAATGCCACTTTAAAACGTTCTAATTTTGAACAATCCCCTCGTTTATAATTTGTCCGTATGGAAGGACTTCATGGTAGATTATCCCTATGGAGTCCCACTATACATTTAAAAAATATTTTTTGTTACTCGTCGAGGGGTTGGTTTCTTTATCTGCCCTTTGAAAGCCATTGTCTTTTGCGTTTTTGATTCGAGTACAACACCCACTTTTCATCTCTAGTCACAAGATAAAAACGGTTATTTCTTCTCTTTATCGATTAAATAATGACACGTATTCACGCACACCGCCTTGATCTCATCAGTAATGTCGTGCGATATCCACACCCCCTGTTTTATGGTCTTTCCCATTTATTTCAAGCGTATTTGAATACTTTTTCGGAAGTATCCAAGCTTGTCTGTTGATTCTTGTATAGTCGTGTAAAAATTGTATTGTGTGCACTTGAGGTTGTTGACCTCATCATCGTTATTGAGTTCTCATACGGCTCTTAAGTTTCCTAATTGTGTGATTAGTTATTTATTCAATATTTGTCACAAAGAGCATACAATGATAAGCAAAAAATATTTCTCACAATCATTAATTTTTAATATTGTTATTTGAATTTTAATAGGGTTTTTGAAACTCCCCGATTAAAGTCTACGCAAGTACTGCAACTTAATCTAAGACTATTATTCCGCAGTCCTGGTGTTTCAATGCTATTGCAATTTATTACTCAAAAAGTCTATATAATCAACATTTTTTATTTTTAAACTGATATGAAAATAAAATCTTTACTAAATAATATGTAACATATATGTCATTGATAAAAGATTACATTGTATAGAATAGTTATACAATTTAATTAGTCAGCTTTAAAAAAATATATTTTTAATCTTTCGATAGGGGCGCTTGAAATTTGTTAGGCTATAGTGGTCATATTGTTGAAGCAACATCTGTTAAATTTGTTGTAAATCATCTTTAGCGACGAGGCCCATTTTTGGCTGTGAACAAGCAAAATTGTCAGATTTGGTACAATATCAATCCACGCGAGATACATCAGCACCAAATGCATCCCAAGAAAGTCACTGATTGGTACGGATTTTGGTTTGGCGGAATCATTGGTTTGTACTTGTTTCAAAACAAAATTGACATTGCTATAAACGTCAACGGCGAGTGCTACAGATCGATGATAAGCAATGTTTTGTGGTCTAAACTGGATGATATGAAAACCGACAACATGTGGTTTGAGGGCCTGATTGTGCAATTTAACAGCTGTAGACTTCTTTGGGGCTATCTTTAATTGCTATTCATATAAATAGTAAACAATTGATGCCTTTAAAGTCAACATAAAAAACGCCATCCAGTCTTCCAGCCAAGCAAGCAAATTGTGCATATATCTTACACACAATTTGTTTCATTTACATTTAAAAATGAAGCGTCCTTATTGAAAGAGCCTGTATAAGATTAATTGCAGAATGTCATTTATCACATTTTTTATGCACATATTTTGAAGATATATTATTTTAGGTGGAAGATGCCGATAGTAGTAGTTGTGGAGGAGGTAGAGCTCTTCGACTAAGAACAACTAGTGCCAATGACATGTCCGATAGTCAGTTAAGAGCAGTTGTTTCTCGGGTACTTCAAGTAACATGGAGTTCCACTGACCAAGGTACCTAAAATAATCGATCAAATAACAATGCATATTAATGCTTTGGCTGTTATGATTCCTTTTTCTTGTTTGATTGCACATGATGATATCATTTAGCAGCCAGAGGGTTAAAAATGTATGTGTTAAGTGAAAGGGAAGAGATAATATGGAAAGGTTCTTAAACATGTATTTTAAAATTTCAGATCTCTACAATGTTGAATTTATAATCGAATCCATTCTGGAAAATCCAGATATATCTCTGAATGAAATTGCATCTCAAGCTTTAATGGATATATTTTCTGTGTTTGCAAATCGGCTCCGGGGTTTTAAGAAAAAAGAATCATTGGCCGAGGTAGCAACTGACGCAAACGAAGAAACACCATCGAATAGTATGGAAGTCGAAGAGCAATGTATCAAACCCAAAGATACAACCACTCCCACAGGTTGTCCAGTCCCAACTTTACCGAGCACGTCTGAATCGAATGATCCTTTAGAAATGACAATTACATATTTATTGCGCTGTTATTCAAATGTGGCAGTTGAAGAAAGACAACATCCCAAAAAAAGTTCTTCTCCTCCGCTGAGTCTAGTATTGACAGATTTGCGTATGATTATAATACGACATATCGTTCTAGTTTTACAGGGTAAAATAGTGTGCGACACCCCCGATTTTATATCTCCGATTACTCCCTATATCCTATCGGGTACGGTACCACGAGGGCTCTTGTCAGAGCTAGCATCGCAGACTTATAACGATGATGCCGTTTTCTCTTGTGTATTTACTCCCATGCTCCGGGGTATAATGGAAGCCATGCAAAATGCATCGGTTGCCGATCAAGAACATATTCGGCCCTTAGAGGCTCTCGGCGAACTCGCGGAGGTTCGCTGTGGACCGGGACACACTGCTAGACCCGTGGCTCGACTCATCGCCACTCTTGGCAATTTCCATCCTGAGCCGTGTACTCCAGCCCCGGGGCGAGAAATTTCGAGGATAAGCTTTTTGGGACCGTTTTTCTCCGTATCTCTATTTGCCGAAGAAAATCCAAAATTAGCATTTAAAATGTTTAATGGAACTGGAGGAACGGCAGCCGATAGATCGTTGGCCTTCGCTCTTCAGCAAGATATTGAGCATGTTAGAACTGTTTTACATGGTGTATCTTATGCTCTTTTGTTAAGTTCCGCACATAATCCTTTGTTGGAGTATTTTTCTGCTCTTTTAAAGCATAATGAAAAGCGAGCACAGTTACAATGCGAAGAAAAGACTCTTGCAGGTAACATTTTTTTTTCACAAAATACTAATACATATTTTATGTTGATACAATATTATAGTTGAACAATGATATTCTGTATTTTAGGTGATGGCTTTATGCTGAATGTTTTATCAGTTTTACAATTGTTGTCTGTAAGAATCAAATTAGCCCGAGTAGACCCATTATACGCATTTCATCCCAATAGCCTAGTTTCTATACAGAATGATACTCGACTATGGTTTACGAATCAAGAAGCTACTGAATGGCTAGAAAAATTTAGTGAGTGTGGAATTCCATATATTTGAAATTTAAAATTAATATAAAATGTCATTTACGCAATAAGTTTAATTTTAATGCTTTCAGATAAAAATCCCGATCATGTCTGGAAAGAACCTATATTTCAAACGCAATGTTGGTTTTTAACATTACATGCTCATCACATTGCTTTATTACCGGCTCTTCAAACACACCAAAGAAGATTAAGGTGATTTTTTATGTTGTTATATAGTAACATTGATGCCAAAGTGGAATGTCCATGATTCCATGCTCATACTGTGTATTTGGCGGGATCAGATGAACGTAGTGTATTATGAGCTGCTCCAAATCATCATAGATATCTACCGAAAGTAATTGATGCGTTTGAGCTGAGTATTGAAGTAAAAGTGACCGCAATATGCCCAGACACGACATGGTGATTTTGCTCCATGACAATGCTAGGTTGCAGGTCAAGATCTATCTGGAAACGATGAAATGGAGACCCTGCTGTACTTTCCTGACATTGCTCATTTGCAAAAATAGTGGCTAGAGACTTGTTTTTTATTGCTTTTATAAAATAAAGGATTTATTTGCAAGATAAACGGCGAAAACTCATTCACACACCCTATATTTATAGAAAAATGCATAGTAATTTTTTGTATTAAACATGCTTGAAATATTTGTAATTGTAGAAATCTGAGAGATCTTCAGAAACTTGTGGATGAAATGATGGCAATGGAACCTCAATGGAGAAATATGTTAGTTGCTTCAAGAAACAGAGAACTTATCAAACGATGGAAACAACAGGTTAAAAAATTAACAAGGTAATTATTTATACGATAATATTTATTGATGTTTAGAGATTTGAAATCCTATTTACATTTTTTAATTTGTGTTTTTCTGTGGTTATTTTAAATTATAGATCAAAGCATTGTGCAGTCACCGTACTTTTAGAAGATAATTTAATGAGAAGATCACTTCAGTTTTATAGCTCGGTTGCTAGTATGCTATTGGATTTAATGGATCCTGATAATAAACTCAGAGCTGGTGAAGTACGAAGAAATATGACAGGTGAAGAAATGAACGATCCATTTAGTGCTCTTCCTGAATGGTATGTGGAAGACATAGCAGAATTTATGCTGTTTGCATTACAGTAAGTTAATAAATGGAATAGGAATTTTTATAATATTTTTCAGTATTAATCTGACAGCATCGTGTTTTTTTTAGATATGCCTGGAAAGTGGTCCTAGATTATATGGAAGATTCCCTTTTGACGTGGCTCTTAGTTGCAGTCTGCAATGGCCATAGGATAAAGAATCCATATTTGGTTGCTAAGATTGTGGAGGTTTTATTCGTCCTAGATCCGGCCATGTCAACCCGTACTGAAAATATGTATAGTCGAGTGATGGCTCATCCAGTCTCACAAAAAGCCCTTCCTAGTGCTTTAATGAAATTTTATACTGAAATTGAAACCACTGGACAAAGCACAGAATTTTATGATAAATTTACTATAAGGTATTATATTTAATTAACCACAATATTTAACACATTATGCGGGACCAGTTGAAAAATAAATTAATGTGTATTAAAAACTCATTTTTAAACTATGAAATCTTTTTCAGATATCATATAAGTATTATATTAAAAGGAATGTGGGGTAGTCCTATACATAAACAAGCTGTGATAAATGAGTCTCGTTCTGGAGATCAGTTCGTTCGTTTTATTAATATGTTGATGAATGACACAACATTCCTGTTAGATGAGTGCCTCCAGTACTTGAAAAGAATTCATGATACTCAAGAATTAGTCGCTGATAGTACCGCTTGGGAGAAATTAGGATCAGAACAACAACAAGCCAGAATGCGAGCACTCGTACAGGATGAAAGACAATGCAGATCATATTTAACATTAGCCAGGTACGATTGATTCTATTTTATTATGTAAATGAAAAGTCCTAACAAATTATTCACATATTAATTGTTATAATATCAAACATTACAGAGAAACAGTTGATATGTTTGACTATCTCACTGTTGAAATTAAAGAGCCTTTCCTAAGACCAGAGCTTGTAGATCGTCTCAGTTCGATGCTCAATTTCAATCTTCAACAATTGTGTGGACCTAAATGTAAAAATTTGAAGGTGAAAATTTTACATTCAATTATTATTGAGTATCAAAACTTAAAATGTGCATTTTTTAATGATTAAAATTGGTTGGCACAAATATGTTACCATCGGTTTCGAACATTCGGGCGCGTCATGATATCACATTGGTATCGCCGGTATCCATAGTGTTAATTCAATTAATTGTAATTCTAATGATAAAAATTCAATGTATAGGTAAGGAGACCTGATAAATACGGTTGGGATCCTCGACGATTGTTAAGTCAACTTGTAGATATTTATTTACATCTTGATTGTCATCAGTTTGCTGTTGCATTGGCTGCAGATGAGGTGATTAATGAATAAATGGATTTGTTTTGAAAATTAAACAGAATAAAATAATAGAAATTTTAATTTGTATGTCATTTTTAGCGTTCATTCCGTAAAGAGCTATTTGAAGATGCTGCAGTTAGAATGGAGAAATGTTGCATAAAAACAGCTGCTGAAATAGATCAATTTAGAGCTTTAGCGGAAAAAGCATATGAAGTTGCAGGTTTGTATTTTTTTTGTTTCGATGTCGTCTGCAAAGGCAAGATACTTTATATCTTCGTTCCATGGATGTGCGTGTCCCAATCTACCAGTCTCCCTAATAATTGCTTCCAACACAATATAAAAGAGAGAGTTACCTCAAAAGTTTCCGACAGGTCCCCGGCATCAAAAAATTGGTTTCCTTTCTTATGGATGGGGCATATTACAGCCGTCCTCCACTCAGAAGGCATAACCTCGCTTTGCCATATTGCCAGAACGAGGCCATATAACCTCATGAGCAGAGGGCGTCCTCCCCATTTCAAGAACTCCGCCGGGATACCGTCCACCCCCGCGGCCTTCCCTCCCCGAAAACCCCGTAAGCAGGCCTCAAACTCACTCGGATGGGTGATCTCAATGCTATTTATGTTGACCTCAGGTGATTCTCCCACATCCACCGACTCTCCACCAAAAAGATTTACGAAATAAGAAAGAGAATACGTAGAGTTTTATGAATTTCTTGCTAAAGTTTAGCGCAAAACACCCGGACTGTAAAGTGTTAAGGTTAAGGACATCTCTAATATATAAAAATGAATCTCTGTTTGTTCGTATGTAATGCACTGCCATACCGTTCATCAGATTGTGATAAAACTTCATCCACTTATTGCTAAGGATTGTGCGAGTAACATAGGCATAGTCTAATATATAAAAATCTATGTTTGTTTGTCCGTATTTAATGCACTGCCATACGATTCATTCGGTTGTGATAAAATTTTGTCAACTTATTATTTACACTTGCGGGAACACCATAGGTTTGGTGAAAAAATTGCTTGTGTACGCAATTTGTTGTGTGGTATTACAACACATACTGGGTAATCACTAGTATTACAATAAAAAGTGAAGGTTAAATTATTTTCATTGATTAAATTAATTTATAATTATTTTTCTGGAACGATAGGATTTTAAAGAGACTGGAACATCTTTTGAATTGTTTTAATTAATTAATTGATATTTCATTTTGAGATTTTTACTGGCAAAATCTATTTGAAATAATCAAATATACCACAGGATTTAAAAGCTTTATTTGGTATGATTTATTGAATGGACAAAGTCACAAACATAGCTAGTAAAGGTGTTGAAATAAATCCATATAGTTTTTATAATTTATTTATTAGAAATATTCTTTATTCATGCAGTAACATTGTTATAAATAGTGTTGACCATCAGACATATAGAAATATAAGTTTCCTTTATTAAGAATTAACATATCACATACAATTTCTAAATTATAATTTTCTTTTAAATCCAGTTAGCAACCAACAAAGCTGTGATGAGTATGCGGATGCTCCCGAAGAGTTTAGAGACCCTCTTATGGACACTCTTATGACAGATCCCGTGGAATTGCCCTCAGGAAAAGTTATGGACAGACCAGTAATATTGCGACATTTACTTAACAGTAATACAGATCCGTTTAGCCGACAGCCACTCACAGAAGATCAATTAATGCCAGGTTATCATCTTAAATTATTTATATTGACGATTGAATCGAATTTTTAAAAATACTCAACTGATTTTTGTATTATCTTTTGTGACGTTAGCTACCGAACTGAAAGAAAGAATTGCTAATTGGAAACGGCAGAAGAAGGCTACATCATCTCAATCTACATAAAAGACTGTATTAAAAAATAAATATAAATCTTTTACTTTAATATGGAGAATATATATTATGTATATGTAAAGAACGTGATAAATTCTTTATGAGGTATTAAAAAGACAATTAACAACGATTTATCATAGGGCTTTGTGCAAAATCGTTCAATGCATTTCATTGTGATTTCTAATTTATAATTTTTTAAAAGATGCATTAATGAGGGAAGCTCCTAATTTATGAATATTCAACATTGAAAATTGTAGTTTCGAATTGATGTTTTCGATTTGTTTAAGCTGTTTTTTGATGCAAAATAGTTTAAAAAAATTATTCTATTTATAATTTTAAAAATCTACGCATTTTACTTAAGATCTATATTGTAACTCAATCATTTGTAATCACAGCTTGGTTTGAAACTGTCTTCTATTAGATTTTCATGTATTTCAAACTTATTTATTATATACTTTAAATAAAATAAAACGATGATTGTATTGTATTTTGACATTTTATAAATCAGGAGCATCCTACTTATTTAAAAATAACATTTCTCCGCAAGGTTTTCACTATCGAGATAGACGGAAAATCATAATAGTCTCCAGTGACGAAAGATCTTTTAATTAATTTATAACTATCAAATATGTATTTAAAAACTACTTTATCAAAATATTTTCTGATTATGTAACTTTTCAATATTTATATGCATAAAGGAACTGTTTTATAATTTTATCATTGGTTCTTTTACCGCTAGATCCTACGATGTGTTCTTGACCCTTATTTATAAAATGATGAATACAGACTGTTTTCGATTCCACAAAATAAATACGAAATAAAAATGAAACAGAATTTGTAATTTTTGTAGTAAAAATTAATATATTTAGTATAACTGTTCATCAATACAGATATCAATTAAAAAAATCTAATATAGTCAGTTCTGCTCTTACGATCATTACGAAATAAAATTATACATACACACGAGACGTTATACATATTATTCGATCTCTGATAAAACAGATCTTTAATGAGGCGAATATAAAATTACAATATATATATTAAATGAAATAATAAAAAAAACATTAAGTACATAATTATTAATAGGAAAACATTTCATAACTGCAATATAAACATATAAAAATGAAATATAATCGTATTCTTGTGTACATATTTATACACGTGTTTATGTACAGTCATGCGTGAACTAATAAAACCACAAATTTTCTAAACTTCTGATACTGACCAACGGCTACATAATAAAAAAACTGTTCATTATAATTTGATAGAATAGAATTCATCTTTAAATTATTGGAAGAGTTGTTTTTGTAATCAACTTTGTAAATGTAGAATGTTTTTCACAATCATGTACATCTCCCAGCGTGGAGATTCAAATTTTTACGCAGCAATTTACATATTTGTGACCATTTATGCAACTTATGGATATAAAACAATATTACCGATTTCTAATATTAGTTCTATAATTAACAATATGAACTCGATGAGTCAAGCGGCAAGATGACTTGCATGAGACAGTATAAAATGCGTTTACCACAGAACGAGCTTTCACAAACACGAGCAAAATAATTAGTAAATCACACTACATACATTTATTATGTATAGTTTGAATTCCTAATTTTAAGTATGCATAGAAAATGATTGACAGTTGATTATTTTCCACGAAAGATCGAAAAGATTAGATAATTTGTAGATGATTTTAAAACATGAACAACATATACATATGCACATATATATTAAAGTAAAAAAATCTTACACAATAACTTAAGCATAGTTTTACTTTGCACATTAATAAATATATTAAACTTTAACATATAAACACAAATATCGGTTTGTATGATGGTATTTTATAAAATCTTTCAGTAGTTTAAATCGTGTAAAATACAAAACAGTCAATGTTTCGCACGAACTAATAGACAAAAGTTAACAATTGCCATCCCCGCCGGAACGACTGACAGAACACACGCGCACAATTATCATGCATTTGAGGAGTGAGGGACGGTCAGCCGTTCAAGCGGGGCGGGGTTTCTCAGGTTCCTCATTTTATCTTTTAAATTATCTCCTTAACTTATTCATTTATGTATTGTCATTTAAGATGTTTCTTAAAAATCTCATTTCATAATTTTTCTCAACAATAACACGCAATATAATCAATAAGCTGCCGTATAAATAATCTAAAATCTAACAAGTGAAGTACCCAACTCTGAAGAAATTTCAATTACATGTGTATAAATTAGCTGTAATATTTTACGATAAAGAATTACAAATAAAAACGGAACCCTCCTTAGAATTTGGACTTTACGAAGAACGGTAATGTATACGTACAACTGCAAGCTATTATATACAACAAGCCGAAGAAAAGATTCAACTTTGCCGTCTGCTTCGGCACGTCCTTCAGAGTTTCCGAGCAACTAAAATTTTTCATAATATCAAACGCACGAGGCATAGTCAGAAGAGGCAACATGAACCAATAGGAATACTTCGTAGCCACGACCACAAACAGAATGTAAGGCGTGAAGAGCAAAAACGCATACAACACGTGCGAGGCCGTGTGGCCGACGACGATGGCGAGCGTCACAATCCCCGCTCTGCTGTCGGCTTCGAGATCCCTCGTGTTGTTGCTGTGTAGGATCGCCTCCGTATTGAGCGCCAGCGGGATGGCGTAGTACATGGTGATCCAGTCGACTCGCCCCGTCTGCGCCATGAAGGCGAAGAGCACCGAGATGGGACCGAATATGATCAGAATGAGAACGTCGCCCAGCGCTATGTACTTTAGGCCGATTCCGCCCGTATATAGAAAACTAGACGATAGGCCGCCGAAATAGACGAGCGCCAGATGTTCCATCCGCGCCGGCGACAGCAGAGCCAGCAGAATAAAACCGACGCAGCCAGCGAAGTAGAGCAGCGCACCCAGGGACACGACCTCGTCCTTGCTCAGCTTGTTCTCGACGAGCGTCTTATCGTCCGAGCTCCGATCGTCTATCCCCTTGACGAAGTCGTAGTACGTGTTGACCACATTGCCGGCGCCGTGCACCGAGACAATCGTGAAGAGAGTGCACACGAGGATGGGCCAGCTGAAATCGGCGGCGCCGGACACTTTGTACGCTATCGCAGACCCGAGGAGAGCCGGCAGGAGGCTCACGCTCAGGGACCAGGGTCGAAGCGCGAGCACGTAAGTCTGCAGTTTCATGTAGGGAGTCTTTTTGTAAGGCCTGTTCGGGGCGGCAGTTCTTCGCCGCCGAGGGGGAATCGGAAAGTAGACTTTGGCCACGGTCGGAGTCTTCCCTCGTCTCGCCATTGCACATTCTACTTGTCATAATAGAAAAGTTTTCGTCTGAAAAAATAAAAATACAATAAATTAGTCTCAAAAAGATGCAGAATCAGCGCGCAAATTGCGGATGCATTTTCATGGCAAACTCTTTAGTTGGTTCGTTCGAGAGGTTGACAGTCTTTTTAAGTCAATAAGAAAGCAATATTAATGTAGAATCATAAAATTTATATTTGAATAGATTTATATCACGATAATGTTTAAAGATCCGTGCGAGGGAGCTGCACTGAGGATAAAAAAAATTGTCAGATGGAGGCATTTCTTTATTATTTATTGGCGAAAAAGATGAATTTCATTAGAAATAAACAAGGTCGAACACTGTAGCGAATCAATATCGACATTTTTTACATCGGACAGTTTTTAATCGGGCGCTAGCATGATCGTCAACAGGTTGCCTGTGGTATCGTGCCGCTAATTTCAATCGATATACGAAGTTCAGATCTTTGGTCGAGCTATGCGGCGATAGTGATTCGCGATTATATTTTAAATTATTGCCTTGCTTAGGTTATGTACACTCTGATAGAAATTAAGAGTTGTGAAAATTGAGAGATGGAAAAATAGAAACGGAAGCGGGAAACCTTTCGAAGATGTGACATATCCCGGAGAATCCGTGAGTGCGAGCAGCCGGCGCTGCGAACCGGTGGACGCCGTCAGTCGCTAGCCGCAAATCGTCGCGACACGTCTGACACGGTGACTCCTCGTTTCGCGAACGTCGCGAGCGCACCCCGCGTTCGAAAATCCCGAATCGCCGATTTGACATTCCGAAGGGTGACAGTTATATTTTAAATTGCAACAGGATGCAAAAGCCGTTTGTAAATCGCACTCTGCTCGCACAAATCAAATTGCTATATGCTCAAGCTATCAAACGGTCCGTTAAGGTTACAAATTTGAAAAAATCGATAATCTATTTATTTCTACACTTTACAAAATAAAATCTATTAAATGTACTATGTAATTGGTTTTTGTTCGATATTTTATAAAATAATCCCTGAGATACATCTTCGGTTTGTCAAGGTACGTATAATTTGAAGTTTGACATGTACCGCCAGGCTTAGTTCTGTGAAAGTGCTATTTCTTTTAATATTTTATCCACTTCATAGAGTATGTTTGAATTAATCAAGCAAATTTCCATGCCCCAACAAAAACGTTAAACTAAAATTCTTTTCAAAATTCACAGTGAGGAATTTCGAGAAATGAGAAAAAAACAGTAAAACGGATGACCGATCGATCTAGTATGATTCCAATGAGAGTGAATGAGAATATATCAAAATAAAATATTCGTATATGATTCGTTTTAAAAAGAATAAAATTTCGACGGGTATTGAGACGGAGTATGGTCTGAAATTGGAGTGTTATGGTCTCAAAATACTGCGGTTGGCAGCATCGCAGGTGGCCGTTTTTGTTTGTCGATTTGGATCATTGCGAGATTTGAAATAAAATCGACGTTGCGTAACGTCGCTTCTCGCGCTCGATCGCGGCAGTCGCGCTGCGGAGCTCGAGTCGTCAGGTTGTGGTGTTCAGACATGGCGACCGGCGGTCTCGTCCTCGGAATCGACGTCGGCACGACGTCCGTGAAGGTATGCCTCTGGCGCTCGGGCGAGATCGTCGCCAAGCAGAGCAAGGACACGGCGGCCGACGTGCCCAGCGAGCAGGGCACCAAGGGGAGCAAGCAGGACGTACCCAAGCTGGTGTTCGCCCTCCACGGATGCGTGTCGCGTCTGCCGAAGGACCTGCTGCGTCAGGTCGTCGCCGTAGGGGTCTGCGGACAGATGCACGGAGTCATGCTCTGGAAGAACGACGACCGCAGGTCTGAACCCTTCATTCATCCTTCATCTGCGATAATATATATATATATATACAATTTCTACGATTTGAATATCGCGCTCATTTTATATGCATGCAGTCATATTTAAAAAAAAACACCAAGACAACACTATTAACACGACGAATTACCCGTTTGTTGTTATCGTTGTTGATAAACTTTTTATAAATAAATCTTACGAACGAAGATAATGCGAGATCGGTTTTTCAATTCGTCATAAATCGCGCACAAAAAACGAATTAGATGCTTATTGAGTGCTAATTTACAATATCAAAACAAACAGTGTGCTTGCATTATTTGAATTTTTAATTGAACGCCATTAAAAATGATAAGGCAAGATAAAAATATTATGGTTTGCTTGAAATATAACAGCAAAATAATATGCTGCAATGGTAGCACTGAAACGGGGGCGCGCCCGACGCGGCTCCGGCCCCCGACGGCCGTCCTCCGACGCTTTCGCAACCGGCTACATGTCGACGGCTCAACTCGTTTATCGTATCGAAATGAAAGAATACACTTACTTAACCCTTTGGCATCGGGTCTTCGCTTTTGCGATGAACGAATTCGGTGCGAAAAAAGCGGGCCGTCGGAAAAGCGACGCTCGGTTAACCCATTCCGTACTGAAAATTCGGAGACAGAGACGGATGTCTTGCGTCTCATAAATCGGTAGCAAAGTCGTGCTGTAAAGGAACCCATACACGTTTAAATCCTCGTTGGGAATTCAGAACGCGATGCCCATTTTTTTTTAAATTATTAATAGTACAAAACATACATTTTTCATAAATGTTTATTGTATGCGTATAACCTTTTGTGTCATCTATAGGCATTATTTAAAATCATTATATAAAATCAAAATAAAACTTGTATCATAATAAAAATATAAATGTGAATATACACAAATTACTATACCATATTTTTTAAAAAGCACTTATTTCTGCTCACAATTCACTATGTCACATTGTTACGAACAAGGTGTAAGAACAGAATGAACGTCTAGAAGTCGAGGCTCGACTGTTCGCGTTGTCTTGAGAACAGGCGTTTGTTTTGATAATTAAGATACTCGCATCATTCTTTTCGTTGATTAATTTTGTTATTCCCTCTTTACTGTTCTGGAGTGGCGTCATTGGCCGAGTATCACCACTCGGTTTCCTCCAAAATCTACTACTTCAGAAATAAAGTGGCAGGCATGCACGGTAACCCTGTCATTTTATTTTCGCAACACATCAAAGTTGAACATTAAGAGATATTCCGAAGAAATTAACGAATATTGTGGACTATCAACAGTGTTAAGATTCATTTATTGAGCTTGGTTTTTTATAAAGCTTGTTATATGCTGTGACTAGGGAATCCAATCCCGGGATCCCACATCCTGGGATCCCGGACAGTTTTAGGTGCTTATAATTTTCGGGAATAGTAAAGGTAATCCAGAAAAATTCGTGATTGAAATTTTTATCTAACAGAAATTGTACACCTCACCAGCTCGTTGGAGGCTACTAAATCGATACATTCTCGCCGAAATCTGGACGCTTGGAAACAGTGGCGTAACTACTAATTGGCGAGCTTAGGAGACGCCTAATTTATATACAGTACATAAATTGTTATATTAACCTTTCCCTACCGGTGATGTATTTATTACACCTCGACTCTAATCATGGGAATATCGATATGAAATATAATAATATAATAATTTTTAATCAAATGTATCAATGTAATTTCTTCGTGTAAAGGGCAAAACGGCAAAAGAGTTTTTTACTTCTTATTATTTTGTAATGAAATTTAAAAAAAACACTTACCACTTTATTTTCCCTAACTCTGCATATTTATTTAAACTTGGACCTTTGTAAAAAAAATGATGTACAATAAACATACAAAAAATGCCAAATAGAACTTATTTTTCCACTGTAAAGTTAAATATGTGAAAAGGGTAAAACTACTTATCCCGCTCAAGATATGTTAAGTAGTGTAGTAAATACATTATGGTGAAGGAAAGGTTAAAATGGCAAAATTAATCGAATTGAGTATCGCAATTTGTACTTCTATTATTATAATATGAAATAAATGCTTTTCGATCAGGGAAACTGGGTAAAAAATGAATATTCCCATTAAAGGGGTACATTTTACTACTAGAAGACATCAGGGGAATGGGACTTTGAAGGGCAGGAAAAGACCGGACCGCCCAAAATTAGCTGCGGACGCCGAGGATAACTTCATTATATTATCGTCCGAAAGAAATCATCATCTTGAAAAGTCGCTTGAATTCATACGGCTTTTAATGTGAAACTAATTGAATGAACAGAATAGACTGCTGTGTACAAAAAACATAAAAATTGGACAGTTATTAATTGAAAAATATCTTACGAGAAGGACGAAAGAGGGTTGTTTGAAAATATTAAAGAAAATGTATTCTCACATTCCTGCAAGACATTTCAAAACTCTGCAGCGATTATTTAGTGCAGAGAGAACGGTCCGGTATTTAAAAAAAGATAATTGACTCCCGCTATTCCCAGATTGATTTGTATGGATTGTGGGATGAGATCGATTAAAAAGCGAGAAATCGTTTACTTGCCAATGCAAATATGCCCCGGAATAAATTTTTACAAAGAACGCCAAAAATATGCATTGCATTAATTTATACCAGACGCTTTTTTTTATTTAACCAATTTTTGCCATCGCATAAATGTTTATATTGTGTGATTATGTCAAGAAAGATATGCTTAACAATGTGCATATTTTTTGATGATGATGATATTAAGTTTTCTTACCGAGTTTTAAGCGTTTCCAAACTTGTTGTCGGTAGTGTATATAAAACGAAATAAGGGCGATTCTCGCCTGTTAACCCAATTATAATTTTCATAGGATAATTTACATTGGCTAAAACGTCTCCAATGCGTCTTTAAATACGTATGATCTCGAAAATTTACATAATTTTTGCAGGCATTCTTGCCAAAAGGCTGATCGCTTGCGGATCTCGCTTTCCGACAAAAGAGATAAATCTCCGACCCGATATAAACACCAGATACAGATTCTCGAAAATGTTAATTTGAGCATCTGCTATTAGTTCGTCGGTATTTTCATAATCAAGATGCATTGGATTTCTTCTTTCGATATATCTTTCGAATAATGTGATCGATTAGATCGCGGCAGAAGTGGATCCCGAACAGAACCGCGCAATCCACTGACGTCAAGGAAAGAAAAAAAGATTTGGTCACGACGCATCTGTCTTCCGTCGCGTAAGTCATCCGCCTGTAAATAAATGGATCACCAAAATAGATAAATATGCTGAAAACCCATGATCCCTTTGTTCAGCTGCAGCTTCTGAGTTTCGATCGCGTCTAAGAATTTATGACTAATGTTGATGCTCCGCGATACAGAACAACGATCCGTTGTTTCAGCAGTTTATATATTTTTAATTGGTCTTTTTAATTTTCCATCGAATCGTTGTTTTAAAAACACTTTACTGGCGCTGGCAATCTTATTGAACTTAATTTTTATTGAGCATTTCAAAGATCTACATTATTATGTAACGAGGGTATGAAGCGCCCGTGGCAAGTATCTAACTTGCGCCCCTTACCATGATTGATAGTGTCTATCTTATAAAGCTCATGTATCAAGATATTTATTTGGCAGCCATCAATAGTTAACGTTCATGATGAATTTGTTAACTTGGAAAAAATCGTTTATTGTTAAGTGATACAATACTTTTATTTGTAATGTCTCAATCCAACTTATATCAAATCCGAGCTAGATTCTACTCTCGAAGAGTCTTCTCCTTCGCTTACAATAGTAAGATATTGGGTTGCAAAAGCGTATTGGTCGACCAAATGAGGTAACCACCCCAGAAATGGCGAATAAAATCCAAAAAACTATAAGTGCGCGAGTTATGTCTTTTAAAAAATGCTGTATATTGCATATTGACTGAAAATTTAGACATGAGAAAGCTGTGCGCAAGATGGGAGCCGCGTTTGCTCACAATTAAAACAAAAACAGCGTTATGATGTTGTTTTAATCAAGTGTTTGGCGATGTTTCATAGCAATAATAAGAAATTAGTAAGATAGATAAATATATAGTTTTATGGCTGGGAGGAAAGTCTAGGCTCGTTCGCGCGATTGGCGTGATTGGCCTCATTTGGCGAGAGCCACCTATGTAAGTTAGCCTCTGAGGGAACTTCCGTGATCGTAAAAATCATAGAAAATGCCGCAAAAAGTCCTAAAAGAGGAAGAAGTGGCCACAAGGTCTGCGTGTTCAACCGGTCCGCTTTTCGGACCGTTGAAATAACGAATAAGCGATTTAAAAACCGAAAAAATTGAATATTCATAACTATTGCTCTTATTGACTGTAGTGGACTGTTGGTGGCTGCACTATGATGATGATACTAATCAAATCAATTGCCATCCGCAGAGTGCTAGCCCTCCATACAACAGTTATTTATCTCATTTGTCCATACAATATTATTTATTTTAAATACTTTTTTTCATTATCAGTTAAATACATTTCAATCAATGCGTCCCGGAGATGATCGCGATAAACGGGGGATCGCGATTGACGGAGGAATATTAATTAATCACCCGGTTTTGCGCTGCAAAACTTATTCTACTACGTTTATTACGTAAAAATTGTCGATAAAATATGTTAAATAATTCGTTATTCATAGAAACGTAGGTTTAATCCGACAGAAATATAAAAGACAAGGACAATTTAATGTTTTCATCCTGACACTTGACATAAATTTTAAAACTGACCCAAATTGAGACTCATTAATTCGGGATCTGACGGAATGCTTGTTTTTTCTTCAACACATTTCTTACGGATAAAATCGATATGCTGATTAATCCATTTATTCCTAATGTTGCGTATACGCAACACGAAGTACAAAATGCACTCAAAATTAATTTATTATACAAAACACATCATACATGTTTTTTCTCTCCAATATTTGTATGTTATTTCAATTATTTCAAAGTGAAATTGATGAAAAAAAGTGTATTTTTGTTTTGTTGGTTTTCATCGTTGAGATGCAAAAGAAACCGATGAGAAAATATTGAACGTGTCGACAATGAACTGGAAATTTAAATTCAATCATCATCGACTGAAATTATTTGATGTTGAAGTGAACATTTTGATGATGATGAAACAAACGCAGAACATTATATGTACAATGTAAAATGGTGACCTCAGTGATTAAATTTTCCTTACTGTGCTTAAAGCATCCGCGCGCTCCGATGATATGTATTTGTTACACCATATAAAAAAGTGATTAAAAACCACAACATTATTAGGGTCGAGTTGTAGTAAATACATCATCGGTAGGGAAAGATTAATAAAGTCGAACAAAGACCGCCTGCGTGCAGCAAAATAGCTTAAAAATCAACCAATGTAAAAATTATATTAGAACCCAAAAGGGATCGAAGGACTACCAAAGCAATGGGAAGATGTGCACAACATAACATGCACCTGATTGATTTTTTAATAGTAAAATTAATCCTACTGTATTTGATTTATTAATGTAACCACTCCAAGTGGTTTTTATCTACAATATTTAATGCACTCAAGAGTAAAGTGAATACCAGTGCAGTGTTGATGTGTCATTATGTAGCATGGAACATTAATGTTCAATGACGTCTGAAATGGAAATATCGACAGGTAATGCGACGAGACTATCGATCGAAAAACAGACAGATAGATGGACGCAATTAACTGATGGAAGTCAAAAGCGAGACATTTTTGGACACGCCTTTTTACATTTGTCCAAGCAGTTGAAAATCGTATGGATAAATCACCGTCCCAAAAATATCTAACATGCAATCTCTTGACCTTTTGTCTTGGTCCTGAAATAAAATCAATACGTTCGTATTTCATATTGTTTCGTCAACGCGTACGAAGAAGGGCCTAAATTCATAATTCGCGCCAATCAAATATTGAATTGATGATTGCGTCGTCGGCGGTGAAAGAATCGATTTATCACATTTGGGATGTTCGTTTAATCACCTGCAGCTCGTTCAGCCCTTGGCGTTCCTCCAATTTTTCTCTCTCACTGTTGACAATAAACATCAAAGGCATTACATTGTTTATTGTCTCGGAAGTATGTACAATTTTGTTTTATGGCCTTTCAGACAATGCTTCATTGCCGTTGGTTAATCATACTATTAAATACTTTTTATTTTTATCTTGTCAAAATAACCCGTTGTGGATTGTTTTTTATCTACAAAACCGAAGCTATGTTGTTTATGTATGCAATGTTTTGAAAGTTGGAATAATTCGTGCTACAAGTTTAGCCACGTCTACCCAAGTCCTAGCCAGCTTGTATCGAAAGCAGTCGACTTATATTCAACAATAATTAACATAAACTACTTGTAAATAAAAAAGCAACTTTGTAGGATTAAATTTAATGACGGTACGTACAATTATTCAAGTTTCCGAAAATTTTTATTAATGTCCGCAACGCTGAAAGCTTGGTAGACTGTATTTTTTCTGAATTACATTATGTAAACACTGACTGAAACAAAAATTAGCACTGTAGAAATTAATCCAAAATTTCGATCGATGTGTTCCGTGCTATAAGCGTTTGTAAAGTTCTTTCTTAAATCTTCTTCTCTGTTGCCATTTCGGCAATAATTCTTGAATATTATCAAATCGTTGAAGACTTCATTTTCTTGTTCTAAAAAGGTCTGTTATCAGAGTCATAACGAGAATATGAAGCGCCTGTGGCAAGTATTTAACTTGTCCCAGGCGATAAATTTAAAAAATAACCGTGCGCTACTATGATATGTATTTGGTACACCATATAAAATTCTGAAAATTCTGAACCCGTATCTATTATATTTAATATCGATATTCCCATTATTAGAGTAGAAGGAGAAGTAAGACGAGGCCGTAAGAGCTGCCAAGACGAATAGCCCAGTGGTCGATCAAATGAAGTGAACCACCCCAGAAATGGTGAATAAAATCCACAAATGGACGCAAGTTAGTCGACATAGTAGGTCTTTCAAAAAAATGCTGTACATCGCATATTGACTGAAAATTTGGACACGAGAAAGCTTTGCGCAAGATGGGTGCCGCGTTTACTCACAATGGAACAACAACGGCATCGTGATGATATTTCAATCGAGCGTTTGGTGATGTTTCACAGCAATTCAGGGTGAAACATGAGTCCATCACTTTCACATACTGAGACAAAGGAACATTAGAACCCTCCTCTAATCCGAGCTGTTTATTAGTCCAGCTATTCAACAAAAGTGCGCAGCAAAGTGCAAAATCTTAATTTAATATCCATGTCCGCATGGACACACTCATTTTCAACTTCGAGTGACGACTTGCGCTCGGATCGCAAAGAGAGAAATTAACTCTAGTCTAGACTCGTCCGCGATCTCAGTTGACGTGAGTCACCTATGAATGTTAGCCTCTGAGAGAGCTTCTGTGATCGTACAGATTATAGAAAATGTCGCAAAAAGCCATAAAAGAAGATGGAGTGGTCAAAAGGTTTGTATGTCCAATCGGTCCGTTTTTCGGATCCCTGGTATGACGAATGAGCGCCTCGCGATCGGACGCCACGTCTGAACATGTCTACGAACGATTACGTACTCTCATTGTAAAACGAAGTTGTCCGAGGAAGACTGATTTAGATTTTGCAATCGGTCGAAAATATTGTTGTCTTTATCAATGTTTGAGAGATAACGAAGAAGAGGGATTAGACAACTTAGTATATATTATAAAAATGGACAGAGTCAATCAGTGTTGATTCATGTATAGTAGAATGGTCAAATAAAATAAAAACCATGTTCAACTCTATCGGGTCGGTATTCTGCGTTTTGCGCCCTAAGTCCAATTGCGCCTGCTTTGCCACGCCCTTGTGACGGCCCTGTTATAACTGCATCGATGGTATGCTGTCTTATATAGGGGCTTCCCCAAATAAAACTCATTTGTATATGTGGTTTTTTTTGCAGTTTATTTCATTTTAGCCATCGAAAGATAACATAAAATGTCCGATTTGTCTTTCTGGCTTAAATGAGAGTACTAGGAGTTATTATTAATCGCATGCTGTCCTTCATTTCCTACGACACTCATTCCATAAAACCTCAATTTGCTCTTTTATTCTATTTGCAGTCTTCAACACGCGTCGCCATAAATTGACGACTCGACTTTGAAATATTTGCTCTTGTTATGTCAGTTTCTTGGAACTCATTTGAGAGCAGATCAAAGAGCCCACTTATTATATTTAAGTGAAAATACCCATTATTTTCGACGATAATTTGTCTGATGGCAAAATAAACGGGCGCTTAAAGTCTTTTTAATGTTTCCTTGAAGTGTAATATTTTAAAAACCGAACGATAATTTCAGCTTCCACATAAATCGCTTCGAATTCATCGAATGATGTTCCTTTGTCCAAATGATGCTCAAAGCGTCCAGGAAGATCTCTCGAGGAAAAGCCAATCAGCTCCTAAAGTACATAACGTCGGCTTGAATTAATGGCGTGCAGTTTATGCTGATCTGTGCATCAAAACTAGGTCACTTAAATTAAACATCCTTCTATGACCATCTAAAAATAAACCTTAAATCTTTCCGGTCTTATATTTGACCCGTTTGAGACCTCGATTTTGTTCTTACCTGTTTGAGTAAAAAAAATATTAATCAACATGCGTTACAAAATGCCACACGCGTTTAGTAATTATATGAAAAGAATCGCAGTAGTACAGTTACATGGTTTATTGCTTCAGGTCACATATAGCGTGCGCATCCTTCTTCCCGTTCTCGCGACCCCCCGCTTTCTATTCACCAGACCTATATGCATTCAGTAATGTTTATGGAAGTGCGCACAATAATTCCCCAAAGTTTCATTGCAATCGGATGAATGGTATAGGAGTGTATATAATACATACATACAAACATACAGACATTTTTATATATAGATTTATTTACAATTTTGTTATGTAATGTAATATTTTTAATTTTATTATTTTAGGGCTTGGGAGTCTATCGAAAAAGAGGGAAATCTAGTTCGCTACGAAGCTACCCGAGAGAGAGTATCAGCATTGTATACATGGCAAGACAACAGGTGCGGCAAGGATCTCCTCGATAGTATCCCTCAGCCGGATTCACATTTGAGATGCTATTCTGGATATGGCTGTGCTACATTACTGTGGATGTCCAGAAACAAACCTGAAAAATTAGAATACTACAACAGAGCCGGAACAATTCAAGACTTTATTGTTGCTATGCTCTGCGATTTAGATGCACCGATTATGTCGACTCAAAATGCTGCCAGTTGGGGATATTTTCAACCCAATACTAATCAATGGAATAAAGATATACTACAGGAGGCTAATTTTCCAGTCAATCTATTGCCAGAAGTAGTTGAGAGCGGTCAAGTTGCAGGTACCTTCCAAAAAACATGGTACGGCATCCCGCAGGGTACGCCCGTCGGTGCTGCCCTCGGTGATCTGCAATGTTCATTTCTGGCCACGCTGGAAAATAGCTCCGATGCCGTTTTAAATATTTCAACATCGGCTCAATTGGGCTTCGTGGTTAGATTCTATAGGTGAACAGATGGATACCGTCGAATATTTGCCCTATTTTAGCGGCAAGTATCTGGCGGTAGCGGCGTCTTTAAATGGAGGAAATACGTTGGCAACGTTCGTCAAAATGATTCAGCAGTGGAGTATGGAACTAGGCTTTGCTGTTCCCCAGTCTAAAGTGTGGGACAAGTTGATTGCCCTCGGAAAAGAAGATGCGGCGGAGAGTTCAATCAAAGTCAATCCTCTTTTGCTCGGGGAACGACATTCACCTCAAGCGTCCGCTTCTGTCACAAATTTAAACCTGTCGAATCTATCACTGGGTCAGGTATTAGAGGGTTGTGCGAGGGTCTCATTGAGAATATGCACATGATGATGCCAAAGAAATTCCTCACCGACGCTAACATATCGAGAATCATCGGAAACGGTTCCGGTCTATCTCGTAACATAGTGCTACAGAAATCCGTAGAAAAGTGTTACAACTTGCCCTTAGTATTTACATCAGGCGGAGATGCAGCTAAAGGTGCTGCGGTTGCCTATGTCGCCGTAGACATAAAGCACTTTTTTATTTCAAATTTAAGTTTTATATTCCGCACTCCAGCACAAAAGTAATATTTCACGACCAAATTGCGGCAAATATATGATTTTCACATCGAATCATTGCATTTGCAAATGGCAAAATGAATGTACTGTCATTAAAATTAATCTTGAGGGATCACACTAAAGTCGTGTATTTTAATTATCTGAAAATATCTTTGGAGAGTTGACAACCAGACGCGTTTTCTTTCCGGTTGCCAAATCATATGTTAGAATGTGGTACAAAATTTTGATATATTGCCAAAACCTTTTCTTTTCAGGTCTATATCAATTCTATTTAATTAATTTATATGATTAATTGTCGGGCGTTGTTATTTATTGTACGACTGTAATTGTTTTCTTGTGCAAACGTATCATG
Source organism: Stenopsyche tienmushanensis (assembly GCA_008973525.1). NCBI lineage: Eukaryota > Metazoa > Arthropoda > Insecta > Trichoptera > Stenopsychidae > Stenopsyche > Stenopsyche tienmushanensis. The sequence goes on from WACJ01000356.1 coordinate 125,881, forward strand.
ATGCGTATCGTCTGATTGCAAAATAGGGCCATTTTCATTTTAAAGAAGCGTAGAGCGTCTGTTATATTTGAATTAAAGTAGCATTATCCGTACTTTTTATGAGCGGAATACATCTTGAGGATTTATGGAACTATAATATAATTTTACTGCTCAGATAAACCACTTGCCTTTTTATTTATGTTGCTTCATGTACTAATGCTTGGTATTCAGAATACAGTTTGGGGAACGTTAGATAAATATATAAAATGTTGAAGTGCAATTATATTAAATGTGATAAATCTGATGTCAATATGAAAATACTGCAGTAAAAAGTATCGATTAACTATTTTGTGTCTGTTTAATAAGATAGTACTTTAAGTACTATTGCCTATTCCGCATATTAGGAACCGCTTTCTAATTGCCGTTATAATTTTAAATTCCATGAGTTTATTGCGTTGTACACATTTGATTTAAACTTATTAGATTTTTAGTTTTAATGTGCAAAAATATGTTTTTGTAAAAGTATATAAATTGTATTATAATCTAAGGCATATATTTATTTTTGAATATGAATTTTAAAATGTAACGATGAATATAAAGTTAAATATTAGAGATTCATCATTATCATGGTGCAATCACAAACAGTCCCCTGTTCTGAACTATGGATCTTTTCAATATGCATTCATAGAAAGGGGTTACATCCATTTCGTCTGTATCATACATTCACCTTCTCGTTTGCTCGATATTGAAGATAGCGTGACCTTCGAGTTTCATTTAAAATGTTAACCCAGATCATCTGGATGAACGTATTAATGTCTCGACGGGGAGTTTGGGTAATTTATAAAGACTGAGCATTTTTCCTCGAAAGATAGTGAAAAAATATTCTAGGCGATCTTGTTGATTTTAATGGAAAGGGCTTTCCGGAGTACAGAGTCCATGTCCCCTTTTGAAGTCCTACATTAAATGCATCTTGGATATCCAAGCAAGTTTTATAGTTATAAATTGGTTGTTTTTCAGTATGTAATCAAAATTTTGTGCCACAATATGGAAGAAAGTCTTTTTTAAGTATTAAATATCACTGAAATCTAGAACTTGCCTTAATTTTGTAGAAGAAAAATATGTTTTCTGTGATATATACGCAACTGTTGCCACATGAACGGAGCCTTCAGTAGATTAGCGCAGTTTTATCTAGTAATTAGAGCGAAAATATTTATAGATTATACGCATAGTTAATAAAATGCGCACGTTGTGGTAGGTTCTTTTTTAATGGATTGTAGAGCATAAGAAGTCATTTTGAAGTGCCACCAGCACTCGCGTTATCTAGTTTTGTATTGACGGCTTGTTTTATTGAATGTTTTGATAAACGGAGACGAGTGCTCTGTCCACAATCTGAATATTAATTTCGTGTCGTATTAATATATTAGAGAAATGCCTTTTTAATAATTTTTCCTACTATATTAAAAAGCAATATTAGACGAGATTATTTTCGATATAAGCCCTATGCTCCCAATATAGTGATTAAACAGGCATCGCTCACTAAAACCGATATCAAAGATTACTTGTATTTCTAATTAATATCTTGGAATAAAGTGTGCTACATTAATATGTATATTATATAGCAATAAAAATTTAATCGAATAATAAATAATGTATATTGAGAATTTTATCCTGAAAATTTGATACTTTACACAGTTGATTTTGAATTACATTCCATGCCAGATATATATTATAGGATTTACAATGTAAAACAAATAATCCTTTTTAAATGAGCTTCAAATATAATATTTATATAACATTTTAACATATTACAACAATTGTAAACTAATATTTGGTTTTAAATGGCAATATTTCACCGTCATCTCTATATTCGGTTCAATTTTACATTCCGAATGATACAATATCATAATGTTTAGACGCACATAAGTATTGCTTCAATACGGAACCAATCAACCAAATAAACAAATCTAGTCGAGCATTAATTTAGCTGAAATTATCATTGATTTTATTTCGTATTTAATTATAAAAAATGATTATATTTTATAGAGATTTTGTAAAATTTATAAAAAAAAAATGTAGAAATACTATCATGAATATATAACTTCTTACAATATATATGCAGAAATTATTGTGTTTTCATTTAATGATTATTTTCATGTTCATCTAAATTTTCTACTATAATGATGATAATCTTATTGTAGTTATTTCCTCATTCAACCTGAAACAGTCAGTATACGTTTGAATTGTTATATGTTACGGACGATATCCACACCATTTTCTACCACCTCATGTTCATTGTCAGGGTTGGGAAAATAGGACAGGGAGAAGAATAAATCAAGCAATTAAATTAAATAATGTACGCTGCTTCTAAATACATATGTTCATTGGAACACCGATTTACGATAATGAGAGATGATCTCTTGGACAAGAGGGCGATTTCTGACATTATATTATGCAATGATTCCGAACTTCCAAGTTCTTTAAATACATTATAATTATCATCAATTTCTCTTATAAAATGCTTAATTGGGTAACGCCGTATATGTCCGTTGATTCATCCAACGCCAGAACAAAGAAAGTACAAGAACGGACAAGCTTTTCCAGTTCCAATGAGATATATCCTGAGAAAGTGCCTCAATGCGCCTTATAACCATCTGTCTTGATATAACAATTTCATCGGCTTTTCAATACCTTTGTTACCAAGTTGGCGTGCAAATATTTGGAGGCAAAATTTGATAAGTACTTCTCCTCTTTGATAAGTAAGAAAAAGTATTCTTTTCATACTCAGGGGCGACCTTCATTTTTCTTTCTGTGTTAATTTGATGCTTTCTATATGAAAAAATACTTTCCCAAACAATACAAAAAAAAAAAAAAACGGTTTTCCTGATGAACTTGCTATAAATAACAATTCATTTTACCACCGTTTATTAAATTCACGTTTAATATCACTTTCTGCTTTTATTTTGCACTATGGTGGATAAGAGTATAAAAAAGAAGGAAAAAAAACGGAAAAGTACAAATTATACAAGTCTACAAGTTGAAAAAGAAGCATATCATTTAAGTATTTATGTTATATCACATAGAATATCCATTATAAATTTGACTAAGGGCGGATATAAAAAGAGGAGGGGAGAAAGGATCGGAAATGAAAGGAAATAGAATCAAAGAATTGGCAATATTGGGTATTTAAGAAATTTTATGTTGAAATACGCTACTCATAATCGTTCAATGCGTCACATTTGGCGCATGCGTCACAGGTTGGCCACCTGCATTAAGGCACAATAATAAACTTTTATGTAAAAATAAAATCATTTGAAAACGAGAATAAGGATAGCTAAAATTAAAAATCATTTGAAAACTAAAATAAGGATAGCCAGAATTAATTCTTGCGCTGAAAATAACGTTTTGGCGAATTTAATAAAAAACACATTTTGTAAATCATATATTTTATTTTTAAAAAATAAAATAAAGGGAGTTGATAAAATAAAAAAAAAAATAAAAAATGTGTATACTAAAAATTGAAGGATGGATTTTTTCATTTTAATATAAAGTGATGATTTTCCATGATTGTAAAATATATCTCGTTAAAATGATTATTTGAGTGATCGATTTTTGAACGGCCAGAATGACAGGATTCGGGGCCTGGTCGCACTCGGCGCTGTTAAGTGCATCCGGTGGGCATGAGGAGGTGGTGGCGAGCGCAGTCGTGACTCGCCCGCGGCGCCGCTAGTCGTTATAAGATGATTTTGTTGGAGATACACAATCGCATCGTCGAGGAAACGCTCGCCGTCAAGTACCGAAATGCCCTCGCACGGTGAGTGGACCGGAAGCCCGGAGCGGAATGCCGAGAGTCGAACTCGAGCGCGTGTCGCCGCGAGTGCGGGGGCGCGGTCAACACCGGCCCTTGTGTCACTTGTCAGTCGCCGCTCGCTGGGGGGGCCATCTGTCACTTTGGCATCCTGCGGCGCCCGACAGGATCCACGACGTTGCTAAAAATCGGAGCGACGCGCTTATCTCGCGCTACCGGTTTATCTGGACGCGATCGTTTTCCGGCGACTTGCGGTTTGACCGACTTGACTCACTCTGCGTCACGCAGTCCGAAAACTCAACTTCCAAATATACGCCCCCTGGTCTTCCATAATAAAACTTAAAAATTGTTTGCCCTCAATTGAAATTTAAAAAGTAACGTTATTGCTATACTGGAATTGTTCATGTCCATCCTAACCTTTAAAATGATGCTTAGATTAAATCAGATCGCCATCAAAAAAATGCATTTTTCGCCGTTGAAATAAGCTTTGTAGCTGATTTTTTATAGCCGACTTGACCGTTTAACATCGTTAAAATCAAATGACATTTTATTTTATATGTCAAAATCATAATGGAATCAATATAGTATTGTATCCTATATGTCCTTTGATTCACTTTTAATTTCATTTTTTTTAATCCAATCTTAAAATGTGGTTTTATAAACCGTGCCATTTAATTATATTTATTTACAAGCTTAACAGATAAAAGTTCATCAATATGAAAGGAAGCGGAATACTGATTTAGTTCATTTTTATTCGAGCCATGTAAATAATAGATTTGCGCTAAACGTGTGATAAAAGCATTGCAATGTTTCTGATTAAACCATATCTGAGCACAATTTAAAAGCCGCTATTAATCATCAACATGATATTTCGCAAATATACAGCGAAATATCACAATTTTAAAATATGCACATATTGGGTCGTTCTAATGCGTAATGGAGTTTTATCATCTGTTTTAATGTTAAGAATCACATTATGCTGTAAGTGCATCTCCAGATGTGACATTTATAACGTATAACTAATAACTATAAAATATTAAGAAATTTGGGACATTGTGGTAATAAATTATAAGATATAGCAACAATGACACATTACAGAGTCTTTTTAATGTTATTAGATCTGTAGCTGATCCAGGATAGTTGGAATTTTCAGCATATTTTAAATTCCAATATAGAGCCGTTGGTTATTGCTTTAAAATGCTTTAAATGAGCGTTTGTATGATATAAAAGTGCAATTCTCATCTAATGTGTAGCTTTAAAACGGAGAACATTGGATAGCCTCATTCTGCGAGATTTGCTGGAGACAAATCCAGGTCGTTCCATTCAGAGACTCAGATCAACTCACTCGACTACGTATCGACGATCAAATTCGTCCAGAACTCATCAATAGGCACGTCATCGTACACCACGATTCCGAAGAAGAATATATTATTGATTACAATTGTGTATAAGCGCTTAAAATAGAATAATGAATGTATTATTGATTTGACATCGTATTTTATTCTTGTAGGTTAAAACCTGAAACCACCGATGTGACCGTGGCCGATTTCGATGGCGTTTTATTCCATATTTCAAATTTAAATGGTGATAAAACCAAAGTTAGGGTAAGTGCGATCGTTATTTATAGCATTTTTATTCACAACGTCTAACATATTAATATGCGTATTAATGTTTTATATAGGTTAGTATATCGCTTAAATTCTACAAGCAATTACTAGAACATGGTGCGGATGAACTATTGAAAAGGATATACGGGCCTTTACTAACTGAACCTGAAAGCGGTAATTTTGAATGTTTTTTTAATGCGTTTATTATAAATATATTGCATTTATTATTAATGGAAAATTTGTTTCAGGGTATAACGTATCAGTATTATTGGATTTAGAAAATATTCCCGAAAATTGGGAAGAAATCGTTAAAAAAGTCGGACTGCTAAAGCGTCATTGTTTTGCTTCGGTTTTTGAGAGATATTTCAAATTTCAAGAAGAGGGTCAAATCGGAAATAAACGGGCCGTCATAAACTATAGACCTGATGAAACTATGTATGAATATGAACTTTATTTTCATTCTTTTTCAAGATAAAAATATTGCAAGCGGATTTCCTTATCTCCGTTTATCTATCTATCTACTGATAGCTTATTTAATCCAAATGAGTTTTAAAGTAGCACCAAATAACATTTTTATCATAACTGAATCAATTTAGGAGGAGAATATTTTCATTTTTAGGTATGTAGAAGCACAAAGCGATCGAGTCACAGTCGTTTTTTCTACTATTTTTAAACATGAGGACGATGTAGTAATCGGTAAAGTTTTTATGCAAGAACTGAAAGAAGGCAGACGAGCTTCACACACAGCTCCTCAGGTATTTTTATTCTTTGCGATTTCAGCATTAAATTTAATTTCTAAAAGGTCATCCAAATGCGACATCTAGATATCATTTTAACCATGGACAGGTATACCGAAATATCCATTGTTTTCAAGCAAATATTTATTTAGTGATGAAGCTCATTTCACAATGGATGAATATGTCAATAAGCAAAATGGTCATATATGGGGTCAGGGCCGTAACAAGAGGGTGGCAAAGCAAGCGCCTGCCACAAGCACAACTGGATTTGGACGGCAAAATACAGAATAAACAACCCAGTCAAGAGCTGCGCATGATTTTTGTTTTACTTAACCATTCCACTTTACATGAATTAACATTGATTGACTCTGTCCGTTTTTATAATATATACTAAGTTGTCTAATCAACCCACCCGATCAGTCTTCTTCGGATAACTTCGTTTGGTAATGAGAGTTTGTAATCGTTCTGTAGACATATTCGGATATGGTGTCCGATTGCGAGGTGCTCATTTGTCATGTCAGCGATCCGAAAAGCGGACCGGTTGGACGCACAAACCTTGTGGCATTTTAGGGAAAAAATGTGCACCCGGGGTCTTCTATGATCTATACCAGCGCTTCTTAAACTTGTGCAGTCTGCGGACCCCTTCTTGAGCAAAATTTCTTTCGCGGACCCCCTCCTGAATTTTTTTTTTGTGGACCCAACCCTTGTGACTTAATTTTTTCAATAAAAAAACATTTCTTGATTAAAAAAAAATCGTTCTACAATGTTTTCTGTTAATAATTCGACAAAAATATCTTTTTCAAGTATAGATAAATGTTTTGTTTATATTATCATGGACTTTTTACAAAATTTAGCTAGAAACATCATCATGGTGCTGTTTTTTGTTTCATTGTGAGCAAACGCGGCACCCATCTTGCGCACAGCTTTCTCATGTCCAACTTTTCAGTCAATTTGCGATTTACAGCATTTTTGAAGGGCCTAACATGTCTGCTAGCTCGCGTATTTACAGTTGACTGTCACAGGTTGTTATTATTTGTTACAGGATTCAGAATTATTTAAAATTTCATATGGTGTGTGTACCAAATACATATCATCATTTTATTTAGTATCCGGTATGCGTTGCAATGCCATAAGCGCTTAATAACAATTTGAAAAGAAATGCACGTGGTTTATTGCTTCAGGTCACGTGTAGCGCGAGCCGAAGAGCTGGGATCCACATTCGCTCTCGTCTTGAAGACCGAATTAACCACCGTATTGCGCTCGCATCCTTTCTCTTCCCGTCTCCCCAGGAAAAACTTCATTTCACCAGACCAATATGCGCCAACATGGTGCATCCATACAAAATTTTTACTATGCCTATGTTATTCCCGCAAGTGTAAACAGTAATTCGCCAAAGTTTTATCGCTATCGGGTGAACGGTATGGAAGCGCATTACATACGAACAAACATTAATTTTTATGTATTAGATTTCTTTTGACATTTGGATGACCCTTTATCATATGTAGATTTGCATATAAAATTTTTGCTTATATTTTTTCATTATCCAGGTCATGTTTTCTCACAAAGAACCTCCTCTAGAACTCCTCAATACTGATGCTAGAGTTGGAGATAATATTGGCTATGTTACTTTTGGTGAGAAATTCAAAATTTCAGAACGATTATAAATTATGGGTATTGTTGAATCTTGTGTGAATTTAAAAAAATATGTATTGTTGCAGTTCTTTTTCCTCGTCATACTTGCACGGACGCACGAGACAATACGATAGATCTCTTGCACATGTTCCGAGACTATCTTCATTATCACATTAAGTGTTCCAAAGCATACATACACTCTAGAATGCGAGCCAAAACCCAAGACTTCTTAAAGGTTCTCAATAGGGCGCGACCTGAACCGAAAAACGTCGAAAAGAAAACGATCACGTTAGTATTATATATTTTACACGCTATCGCTAGCTGTTATTTCGTTTTATAATAATCCTGATGTTAATGATTTCAGTGGCAAAACCTTCGTGAGGAAAGATTAAGAAGCTATCTATCTACCTGGCCAGATATGACATGTACAAAGAATAATTAGAGACATAATTTCTGGCTTTTATCCATCCGTTCGGAGGTTTACTATCTGTTCTTAGTCAGTGATGGATGAGTCACTTGTTATAAAAACATAGCGCCCTAAAAATTATAATAGCATAACTGTTTAATACTTGTGTATAAAATGTTTTAAGATGTTGGAAGATGCTCAAATTTATCATATGGTCTATAGGGCAAATTAATATATGGTCTTTTCCTCAACAATACTTAAAAAAAAATCTTTGAAAGTTTTATTTTTGTCTTTTAATATATATGTAATTTTAACAGAAAACGGATAATCAAATTTTATTTGTAATTAAAACCGAATGTAATATCTTGTGAATATGTAATTACTATCTTTTCTGTGATTTTAACATTAAAACGTCTTCTCATTTCGTGCGATCACGTCGCTTTGATTTCGATGCCACAAAAATACGTTACTGTCGATTTGCATTTCGAATATTTTGGAAATTACCAGCTCAAAGAGATTTTAAATGTAAGATAATAAAAATAGTAAGAATCGAAATGTAGGAGTTCTTTATAAAGTATTACGTGCATATATGTATTTATGTATAAAATTTGAAACATTACCACAGCTATTATTTTGCTGTTGTTTTTATTACCGCTTGTATTTTATGAATCGTAGTGGAGAATCAAGCTAAACTGACCGGCGTCAATTATTCATTAACTAATTATACGTGACAATATGAAAGGCTTTTCGGCGATTGAATATAGCAGTAATGTAAGATATCGGGGTGTATAAATTCGATATCGTTGGGGCTTCAACGTAACGTTCAATATTTGTTCCCAGTGCTCGCTTGTAAGCGTATTTTTTAAATGATTTCTGGTCGACCTGATGTGGTCCGTAAACGTGTGATTTTATTTCGAAATTTGTTTATTCGCTTGCAACTGGATGATTTGATTTAATTCTTGGAGGATGTGTTCATGGAGACGATAGTATTTTTGCATTGGAATTGTATTATTTGTTACAAGTAGCGATTCGTTTCGAACATCGGCAATTTCTAGTCGGAAGGGCAGGATGGAATATTTAAAGAGTGTTCGCAGTTATCGATGGCAGAGCTACTTGACTACATAAACGCAGATACTGTGCCAGTACGCACAAAGATTATTAAATATGAAAGTTGTTATGTTTGCCACAAAGCTTAGATAGAACATATATTCAAATTGTTTCGAAGTAAATAAAAACTGTTGACATTATTTTTAGTCTCATCACTTTAGACTATCTTTTAGTTGACCAAATCAGTTCACCATTCCTTTTATTGCTCAGTAGCATACGGTGCGAATTATTATAATTTGAGAGCGTGTTTTTATTTTCTTTATTTCGGAAAGAAATATTTTTACTAACACTTGTCATTAAACTAATGTATTATTTTATATTTGGATACGCGAACCAATATTGAACAATTTATGTATAATGATATAATTTATTGAACATCTCTACTTGTTTATTTTTCATGTTTGTGATAGTCTTTGTTACAAATGCATTTTTTTTAATGTACTTCTATCTTTGTATGATTGTCATATAATTATTTTAAAGATAAATACATTTTTTTTATATGGAAGTAATCTGTAAACGATTGATTTCTTTTACTACTTAAGTTTGCATTGTTTATTTAATTATTTCTGTTTTGTATACTTTATATATATTTACATACACAGACACGTCATATAAATATATATATAATAAATTTAAAATCTATACTAAAATGTATTTTTTTTATGTTATCATTTTAGGTATGTTATAATTATTGTATTATATAAAATAGTTCTTATGCAAAACCCTCACATCATCATCGTAACTATGGTACATGCCTGCGTTTTCGCATGATACGAGAATAACGCTAAAGTCCACTCATGCGTTGTTTGCTAAATATGACATCAATCATATGAAAACGCGCATTCGGACCATAAATCCATATAAATTGAAGAATAGACGTACAATCATAACCGAAAGGATTACGCTCTCTTAGATGACAAAATTGAAATAAAAAACAATAAGGGTTAATATCGAAATAAGAATTATTTGGAATTTATACATTTGATTTATTTAACAAGATAACAGCAATGACATAAAGCTTTTTAATTTGTGCGTTAAAGACATTCTAAAATTTTTAAATAGTGCAGTTTCTTTTCATACTTTTGTAGGCAGTCGCGTAGATACAAATCTAGAGGATTTGTGGCTGGTGATCGGATTTTTAAAAACGTATATATGCCATGAAAAATCATGTCAAAATGGTTCGTAACGATCCCATAAAAGGGATTTTTTTTCAGCAATAATTATATTCAGTTTTGTGCGATTTTAAAACGATACATTGCAATCTAACACCTAAAAAAGATCCATCGGAAGATAAACTTCAAAGCGAGTATTCAAATTTTAGAGCGATTTTAAGTACTCGATCTAACAAATTCCGCTTGCGTTTGGGGCTTCCTTCTGTTTGGATAATCTCACCAAAGCAATCAACCTGCTGCCGAATGTACCAGGTTGTGTTGTGTTCTTCGAATTTCCGCATTCCAGCCTGTCGTGCAAACTCTGAGAAGACTTTGTAGATCCATCGAATGAACCTAAAAAAATAATTTGTGTATATTTAAACATTAAAAGATACAATGCAGAATTCATTGAAATGTATTTGATTACTGTGGACTGGAGACACTATTGAACTGACGATCGAGACGCTTCTCGGCCGTTCTTTCTCATCGTCGCTCGTCTTAAACTCGTTCCCTATCAACACTAGAGCTGAAATAATTTCATTTCTTTGAATTGTCATCGTGTTCATATAAATATTATGCACATAATCGATTCGATACATTAAATACCCGAACCTGCCTTCAAGTCGATCGAATCCATTTGTGAATTTTGTATCCTTTCCAATTGTTGTCGAAACTTCTTTGTAATTATTCGACGCTGATAATCAGCCTCAATCTGCTGCTTGGTGCGGGGCACTCTAAACCTGATGCAGCAGCATAAAGCTATGACTGAAATGCGAAATGTCAACCTGATAAATATTTGTGAAAAGTCATGACAAGAGCAAAAAAAAAATTTGCGCACTCAGGCCGACCACTGCAGCTAATGTCAAAAATATGACCTGCCAAACTCGCAGATCTCCGAAGACCAGTTCTTCGAGCCAGGCAGGCTCCGCTACGTCCATTTTGTTCGGCGCCTGCCAAAATAGAAACGATTTATTTCAACCACCCGAAATTGTTCCAATCAAGTTGTGTATATTTACACGTTCGCGTCGCGCTATTTATGAAATTAGACCGCATATGTAGACAGAGGGGAGTGGCGAGGCCGCACCCATTCGCAGCCACTCCCTTATCTTCATCCCCTACGACACTTATGCGATCTGAAAAGATTTTCAGCGGAGCGCTTTGAATAAAATCAAAATTCTCAAAGATTCTCATCGACACTGGACATAAGAAAGTTATATGCGTGCTGCTTTTTGAAACATGCAGCGAACCAATATCGTTGAAATTGGCGCTATTTGTTTGGCCATAACAACAGCAAAAGTGCGCCTTCCAAATCGACAAAATTCGCAAATGCATTAAAATTTATATTTAAAATGATGTCATGAATGTGCCTATATTCAATTATATAATATGAACATCAAATCAAATTTTCAATTTGTTTTGATGGAATAAAAAATATTGGTATAAAATATTTCGGTTTGGTAATATTAGAATATTAATATAATATTACAATGATAAATATAAAATTATGAATATATCATGCTGGCTAAAATATCGGAAGGAGACACATATTTTACATAGTCTTTTCTTAACAAAAAAAATTAATGCAGTCTGACATTTTTTAATAATAAGCATATATAATAACAATCATTTATGGTCATTAAAAATAGTGAATTTGAATTGCTAGTGGCTTTTAATCGTTTAGACTGTTTTAAATTGTTCAAAAATAATTATATTCAAGTGTATATTAATAAACGCACCGTATAGAATATTTGTTCAAATGAATTATATATTTTCAAAAATATTAGCTTTTGGGGCTTAATATTTATGTAATGCGTATTTGATGATCGTTTATAAAAATATGTTAAATTTTTTATTTTAAATTAAAATTAAGATAATTGTTTAAAGTATTTTTTTATATGTATTTTATTCATTTGTGTTTGTAAATTATATCAAATTTGATGAATTTGAGGGTGAAAATAAATGGATGAGAAATTTGGGGGGTGAGCGATTCGGTCGTTGGCGGAAGTCGGGGCAGTGGGGCGGCGGGTCGCTGGTCGCGTGTAGGGCGGTTTATGGCCTCGCGCGCGTGCGGGCGGCGGTGCGGCGTTGTGCGGGGGCGGCGGCGAGCAGAGACGGCCATGCCGGCCGCGAGCGCCACGTGACCCCCCGCGCCCCGCCATGGCCTCCAACCGCGGCATCCAGATCGGCTCCGCCTGGTTTCAGCGCAAACTCAACCTGCGCCCGCAGCACCGCGGCGTGCACCTCGTCACTGAGGAGATCCTCAAGCAGATCCCGGAGCTGGCGCACTTCTCCGTCGGCCTCTGCCACATCCAGAGTGAGTCCCCGCTCCGGCCTCCGACCCGTCAGTCGACGGTCCCGACTTCGCCCCTCCGCTCTCGCCTTTACTCACGACCTCCTTTTCTCTCGCAGTAATGCACACGTCCGCCAGTCTCGCCCTCAACGAGAGCTGGGACCCGAACGTCCGAGACGACATGGAAATGATGCTCAACAAGATTGTGCCCGAAGGGCTGCCTTACCGACATTCGTGCGAAGGACCCGACGATATGGTCAGTATGCCCCCGTCTTTACCTCGACTCGTCGATTTCGATGAGAGCCCTTCGTCGGCGACTTTCGGAAATCGCGCTAGATTCGAATCGGAATTCGTTCGTAACCTCCCAAAGAATGCTTCACTTTCAATGTCACATTTTTATATCATCATCGACGGAAAATACACGCCTATGCTTACAAATGATAAGACTGCAATGCATGATTTTCATCAAAATCAAACCTCAAAACTCCAATGTTCCGCTGCATCGGCATTGAAACATTCGGTCTCGAACTGATATACGGTGCACTTATATTCTTATACGAGCATCCTTCGTTGATTGTGTGATAAATTGACATTAAAAACAGAAAAACAATTAACGTTGTTAATTATAAATACTAAATGCTTAAATTTATATTGCCATTTATCATTTCGTATATACCGTAAAGAATGCCTTTTTTATCTTTTTATATTGGCGTTATTTAATTTAAAATCAAATCTTCAGACGTTGAATGATATTTAATATATCAATTATATTTAATAATATTTTTTTTTTATAAATAAATCTTATATTCGACGAGGTTAGTTCTTTAAGCTTTTTGATGAAGTGCTAATTCAGGTAATCGATCGTATTGTAAACTATTGCATCATTTAGCTTTGTTTCGCTCGTGAAATATTGCACTATTTAGTATTGATTTCATTAATGGACTGTAATTAATCTATTTATTAAAAGTCAATTGAATAATATAAATATATGCTTTTGATCCTTTATAAATTTAGTCAATATTGACAAACCCGATACTGTTATTTATTATTTTGTAATTGAAATGCTGATATTTTTTCACGTTAGAGTTATCGACGAAAGATAAGGTTTAAATTGATAAACAGCTGACATGGAGTTATTAATTGTTAACGTTTTAAATTAGATTGCATCGAGTGTGTCGATATATTTATATGTGTTCAAATTTAAGCAATAAATTATAGGTTATTGTTTATTTAGTTGCACAAATTTGAATTTGTAAGTTCATCAGACGAGTCTTATGACTATGATATGTGTCCAAGCGTATGCATGTATATCACATGCTGTCCTGTGAGATCTTTTGTTAATATTGTCACCAAGATCCATTAAAATGTGAAGACATTTTTGGATTCACCAATATGTGCCCCTAGCATAATATTAGGTATAAAAAAAATGTTTTTCTATGCTATATATTAAAATTAATAGTTGTTTTCTGGACTATCATAATGACAGTCTAATGATTGAGTGCCATTGGATTTGGGAAGGGAATGGTTTGAAATCTAGTAAAAATTCAATCCAAGTCATACTGTCAAAGTATTTTTTTAAATCTTCTATAAATTCGTAAAATAAGCAATCATTTATAAGTGATGCCAGACTATTTACGGCTTGTTAAGATAGTACCAGACTGGTTTAAACTTGCTGTGAAGCCAACCAGAAAATTATACCACGAAAAGATAAGGAATCCTCGCCAAGATGTCTGATTGATGCATTTTTTGACGCCAAAGTGTCTTGGGGGTGCGTAAATATAGGGATGTCCGCCCCAGCACTAGCGGTCTTCAGAAGTTGGTCACCTGGTCTCGTGGGATCAACACCTCTTTGTGCACTAGATCTTCACGACTTTCATCTCGGCGGTTTTCTTCAATCCGTTCTTGTGCTTCCATTGGTATTATCGGGACTTGCCATGCAAAGACGGACTGCCTTGTGTCAGCAAAGGGTCTATGTTAAATTACGTTTATAAAAACGTCAGACCGCATATCTCGTTCAGGATTGTCACAACACAATAAATATTTTTTATTAATGTTGTATAATTTCCATTAAAATTGATTGTTTATTTAGGGTTGTCTCAATTCACTAATAATACTAATAAGAGCAACGTTTTTACAAGGTATTCAGACCAATACATCCCAAAATAGATTTAGTTACATTGCAAAGATCATTCAATGGGATCATGCAAAAATATAGCGACTCACCGGTGAGTCGCTGCCGGTTATACAATTAAAAGCATTAATGAAAATTATCAAAGATCTAGACAATATTGATATCATCTCTGTATTGATTGTTTATACTGCAGAATCTGATGATATAAACAAGGACGTGTTATTTATAATCTTAGCTGTTTACTGCATATTGAATGTTTTCGTTTAACACTATTCTGATAACATTTATACTGATTCCGATATAACCTATCGGAGTTCAAGTTTGGAATGATTATATGCTAATTTGATTATTTTAATTGTTTATCATTGCAATAAAGCCTGGTTATGCTTTATATCAATTTTTGCGACATATGCGAGTCTTTTATTTCGCTCTCATAACACCTTGCGTACGGGTAAACCTCATTCTGTATATTGTGAAGGCGCTCAATTTGATAAAAATTTCAACAAATCCTCTTTTACCTTTCCTTTACTATGATGTATTTACTACACTGAGCCGGGTATACTATCACAACGGTAATGTTTATGTACCCGTATGTAATGTGTTACGATTACAAATGTTTGGAATTAAATGACTCGCATATGAATCGCCAATTGCAAAAGATTTAAGTTAAATGATAATTAACAAGAGGTGATTCAAGCAATATGTTATTATCGTCGGATTTCAACAATGAATATTGAATTGTTAGTGTATATATTTCCGATTCATTTGTGTCGTTAGTAATATTACGATTATAAGATATTTTGCTCAATTTTTCCATCATATTTCATCGATACATATTTAAATTTGCCATAACATAATACAAAGTTTAATTTTTGTGCTGTTGTCTACTTTTTTAAAATTGATTTCTTTGATTTTTATTTACTTCAAATTATGATTGTTCCAACAACAACAAAAATACTTGAAAATATAATGTTTTTATCATTTTTTAAGCATGCAGATAATCCCAGATATTGGTTTGTATCGCCTTTTAACCTAAAAAGATATTTTCTTGTGTGTATTTGAAATTTAATTTTATATCATTTACTGTTTATAAATTCCAGTTTTTAACATTTTGTACTTAAAGGTAAGGATACACTGTGTTGCGAAGGTAACATGGTCTTCAAAATTTCTTCACTTTATGTTGAACCAAGAAATGTTTTTTACAAAATCATATTCGTATTATTTTTTTATCGGATTTATTAATATTTTTCACATCAATGCTCCAATTTGTCAATTTGTAAAAATGATTTAAGTGTTTGAAATTAGATGAATTAAGTTATTATAATGCTTGTAAATTATTAGCCACGTAATGCGAACGTATTAATTAATATTGTTTTATGACTTTATTTTGCAGCCGGCACATGTGAAGGCGTGTTTTTTGGGATCCTCTCTGAGTATTCCCATAACGGAAGGAAAACTGAATCTGGGCACATGGCAGGGTGTGTGGTTATGTGAGCACCGCAATCATGCCGGTTCGCGTAAAGTGGTGGTCACTTTATCGGGATGCCCACGCGACTCGCCCCTGTCTCCCGTGTCCCCTTTAGCATCATGTTCCAGTTAGGAACGGCCGGGGGGCAGCCATACCCCCCACACGCCGCACTCTCGGTCCTCCTCCAAGGCCACGCGGAGATAAGCAGGCGGAGACGCACCGACCTCATTCACTTGCAGTGCTTCATGCGGAGGCGGAGACCCATGAAAGTCGCACTGTATCATTCCAGCCACTCTATGTAAGGTTACCTCGGAGCTTACGGGACACGCAGAACTTTATGTTGCGCGCTCTCGCCCGACTCGTCCGTCTTAATAATAAATTGACCCAAATGTTTATATCTTTCCGCATAGGTGTTAACTGACTCTTAGATTTAAACGATTTTGTTAATGTGAAGAATGCTCGAGTGACTACATTTCTACATTTTTGAAGAAGACCGCTCCTTTATTCTAGTGGATGTGCTTTTTCCGGAATAGAATATAATAGAGTGGAATTGAAGTAGGGGATTTTAGGATTGGCAACATGCGTTTTGCTAGAAACTGTAGTGACCCTGCACTCCGACTGTTGTTTTGATTTTCTCACGTGTACATCGACCGAATACTTGAATAAATCTACTCTATTCTCGACACGACAATATGTAAATAAGATTATAAAGTTATCCGAATATTTGATATTGTGCACCCATTGGTGACTATAAATGGATTATGTAAATAGGAATATGTGCGACAAGATTTTAAAGAAAGTTATTGTTCCAGTAATGCGACTTGACAATATGTAAATAGATCATGACAGCTAAATTATTGAATTTTTGTTTTTTAGAGTGAATAGTTACTTATTGTTATATTACAAGGGAAGCATTTTTACAATTGACATTTTGTTAAAACATAAAAGCTTACGATAGATGCCTTGTGGTGACTCTGTCAGCACTGCTTACTCTTACGCTGGAATACAATTTTAATTAAACTTATTTGTAAATATTGTCAAGATTCTGTCGGATTCATACTGCCTTCTATATGTATACTTAGTATAATTTTTGTCTAACGATTCTTTGCATTTCGAAGGCTAAGGAATAGAAACACATATAAGATTCTTTTAATGCTAAATACAGCGCACACCTAATAGAGTGACAAACGGAGATTTTTCAAATTTTAATCTAAATATTGAATATGATGGTCTTTAGACAGGATCGTGTTTTAATATTTCAATAAATTTTTACATTTCGTCTATAAGATGTAATTTTATATTAAAAAAAAATCTTTTTAGAATTCCAATATTGAAATTGAGATCGGATGTCTTTGGTTGAAGGCACGCTTTTGAATCAAAGCCCTTTGCAATTTCGAATAACGTAGTCAAAAAAAATAAAAATAGATATTACGAAAGGGAGCCGGGATCAAGGATGCTGGAATAGTTATCGTACGTCATGCGTTGCATATATTTCGACGTAAAAATACAAATATGTGATTTCCGCCGATTGTATAATTTTACGAAATTATGTATTTATAAATGTAAAAATGAAATGTTTCGATGGTGACAATGCATTTGCGCGCGTGTATTATTAATGTACGCGCGCGGATAAATTTGTGCGATTAATCCCTCGGCATTTTTTTATTTAAACGCTGAATACACGGGGAAAGTTTCATTTTTTCATTATTATGGATATAAATTGTGTTCATATTGTATAAACGTTATTTGTTTTTTATATATCATGTTTGAATGTTACCGACGAGGGAGTAGTCGTTCCGCTTGTACGTCTTGAGTTGTGTGATTTTAATTTATATAATGTGTATATATATATATATATATGATTGATAAATGATTGTTACATTACATGTATAAATGATTTATAACTTTTTTAATGTAATAGTGTAATAATGTTGATAGTTGTTTAGTCTTCCTCAATGTTTATTTTCGAATTGTACGTACGTGTTTTTTTTTTTTTTAATTTAAATTGTTGATAAATTGAAAGAATTTATGTTCTCGATATAAATATACATTTATACGTCAGAATTTAGATGATATATATATATACGCCCCCCCCGCATCCGTACATTTTTAAAACGTATCACAGTTCGCCCGCGTTGAAATGGTGATGGATTCTCTCTGTATGTTTGTAATTTAATAATGCATGAAAATCAATTGTGAGTATACGTCTTATAGCAATTTGATTAGTTAGACTCGCTTTGATATTTTTATATACTTGTATAATTTCCAGCACCAATTTGAATATATACTGACGTAATGAATAAATATCGAATAACATTTCGCTACAATGTTAATTAAGACTGCTACGTTACATTCTGTGAGCGGGGTGAAGTGTGAATTTAATATGTTTTTATGAATTCAAAATACAGATGGTCCGGTTGTTGATTTGTTTATTTTTTCCCATCGAAGATTTATATAACGTGTTAAGCAGACAGTAGCTTATGACAATATGTGCATTTTGGTTATCGGATAATCGATGGAGATGAATTAATTGTATGTAAATATGTAAATGCAGATCATATGTGTAAATATAAAAATGCATCATGTGTTCAATGAGTACATGTGTATAAAATAATGACAATTTACTGAACTTACATAAGTAGTTTAATTATGTATGTTGTAATTTGCAAGATTTCGAATGACGATTTTATTGTAATGTGCTTTTCTTTCATTTTGTTTCGTCACATATCAAGTCACTTTGTTTTTTAATAACTCACTTAGGCTTGCCCCACCGTCGTCGTCGTCGTCGCTGTAAACCTTATTAAAAGAGTTTCGATTGAAAGTTGGAGGTGGTGATTCATTGTTTTTATAAGATTTTTATCAAATAAATTAGACACAGCAATATATATGCAACTTTCACAGTTTTTAAGATAGGCTATTGTAAAGATATATAAGGATAGTGGTGATGAATTCACGGTGTTGAATATGTTATATTTTTGTTTGAGAATTTTTATTAGAAATTAACATATTTCACTGTTTTTGAAAGCACCACATATGTGTTCTTAATCGGGTGGTTTCATCTATTCTGGCACAATTTTTTCATTAATCTTTTTTCTTCGTTTCGTCGACGCGTTGAAACAAAGACGTTTAAGCTGTAGATTTATATTTTCCAAATGATCCGTGTACTTTCTCGATTAAAAATTAAAACGATGCACTACTAAGCAATTGATTAATCGCTTGGGTTGTTTTTTAAACGATTTTAAAAAGGGTCATATCTCCAACTCCTGGTAATTTTTTGTCATTTTAAGTCCTAAGCTCAATGTTAAGACAAACGCAAGATCGACCTGTAATATGCATTTATAACGTACTAGATATTTTGTACTTGAAATTTACTTTTAAAGTAAAAACCGATGATAATCGGTGTATTTTCATCACGATTATTTGCTGATAGATTTCGCTTGAATGTCGTAATAACGCCATCAACTCGTACTAAATTTTTATAAAAATTATGTGCTTGTATGATTTGTTTTCAATCAATGTATGCATTATTAAGATGTTGAGGAGTCGACGGATGTCGTGTATCGCTTTTGCGCATAGTTGGATTATCGATGCATTTAAGTGAACATCAACGTCTCTTTAAGACTGTCTGTTTTTGATTTGTTTCTTCGTTTCCGAGTGGGATATAGGTCCAGATAATTATATAAAAAAAACTTTTGTAGATACTATTTTACGATATAATGCAATGTGCATGGTTGTGAACGGCAGAACAACCAATATAATTTAGACTCTACGGAGTCTACCATATGTACATACTAAGTACATCCGATACAAAATGGGTATTTAATAATTATAAAAATAAATAAAAACCAAACCAGAGAATAAATTTAATTTATTTTTATTTTTCTAAATAGTAAATTGTACAGTGCATATTACATTCCTAGATATATAATGTTTCCAGTGTGGTTGCCCAATGATTTAATTGACTTATCGTTTATTTATCGATCTTTTTGTTTTATTGATTAATATGTAATTCTCGTTATTGTTGAGCGTTGTTTGTACACGTTTAAAGTGTGACGTGTCCTCATTTTTTGTGAAACATGAAAAATATAATGGTCATCAGTACACTGTACCATAAATGAAATGCATTTACATTATTATAAATATATGCATATAGATCCACTATTATAAAACCTAAATTAAATATTTGCAAAAATCTAATAAAATATGTTTTGTTCTCATATCCTATTATTTTCATTACATTTCCCGAAATCACATTTTTGTTTGATCCTCTCCAAATATGCAAATGCGTATTGTTTCGTTACGTGATATTTAGATTGATAATTTTAATTGCGGCGAAGTTAAAAATTTATATTAAATGGACATTATGTGAGAAGTTTTTATAAAACTGATGCATATGTAATACTTGTAGAGAAGCAGGTATCGACTTATTTTGCATAGTTTTTTAGTATTGTATGTATTGCTAAACGTATTTATAAAATTTTAAGTAAACGGGCCATTGCAGTAAAATTTTGTATATCTTAATAAATTTTAATGCAATTTCAAAATATCTATATAATAAAGATTTTTAGCAAACGTATGGAATTAAATTTTTTTAAATGTATGAATATTTTATATAATTGTAAAACTTGATGAACTGTTGACTAGTGCATTATTTTATCAGCTAAGAAATGAAGTAAAAATGTTTTTTATTAATACTATTGATGCATTAAATTTTTGTATGCTTCGTGTTGCAAACTTTTTTCTATTCATCTCTACTGTAATATTCTAGCCTGTGGTTTCTAATTCCGACGACGATATATAATGTGGTCCCGGACCGACGTCTGCAATAAAAAAATGCATTTTAAAAAGGTACCAGAGAAGTTTGTCATTTAAAATGGAAAATATAAATGTAATTCACAAATTTGTCAAAAAAGTAAAATTAATCATATGGATATAATTGTTAGTGCATCTTTTTGGGTAGCCCCTTTAGTTGGCCGCCATTTTCGAAAGTCCTCACTCCAATTTCCCAGGCCTAAACGTGTGGCGTTTTTATTGATCTGATCAGCTCAGAGTAATCAAGGTCTTCCAATGGGTCTACTACCAAAATGATTCGAGGGACTTTATTAATCAGCGTCACTGGTGACGGCAGGTTCTGACGAAGTTTGTTATTGACGCCTCGCAGTAAATGTCCTTCAGAGCTAGAGGTCTCGTCCCGGAGGGATTATTAATGTTTTATAAATTTTAATCTTTGTTCTCGCCGATAGTGATTTATTCCCCAATATGTTTTTCAGGCCATGGTAGCACCGATTATCGTGTTGAATCCTGTAGGTTATATCGGTTTTCATTGAGTTCTCCGTGATCCACGGTATTTGAACTCTTGGATTCTGTCAATATTTTCACTGTTGATACTCACGGACGTGTAACCCCCAGCAGCTCCGTCTATAGACATAAGTGCCGCTAAAGTCTCTGATCTCGATTTAGCCACGACGTTGATGTCGTCAGCAAAGGCATAATGCATTGCATTATCCTTCCATGCGTGTCCCGATCTGCCAGCCTCCCTCATAATTGCCTCCAACGCAATAATAAAAAATAATGGGGAGAAGGCATCTCCCGTCTGACTCCCGTCGTCACCTCGAAATGCTCCGACAAGGCACTGTTGGAGCGTACTATACTAACAGATCCGGACACATCCTTGACAGCTTACTCTTGATTCCCATCTTCAACATGGTCCTCCAAAGTTTTCCTGGTTGACGCTGTTGTATGTCTTGAAAAATTCTATAAATACATGGTGGAAATCAACACTGTATTCCCACAGTCCACCGTAGAAGTTCTTCAACGATGGGAGACAGCCGTCCGATCAGAGTTCTATCAAATAATTTATATCCAATATTCAGAAGGGATATGCCCCTGTAGTTTGGAGCACAGAGACCTATTCCTCTTCTTATGGATGGGGTCTATTACGTCAGAAGGCACAACCTCGCTCTTCCATATTGACAGAACTAGCCCATATAATCTCTTGAGTAGAGGTTGTCCTCCCCATTTCAAGAACTCTGCCGGGACGCCATCCACCTCCCAGAGATCACACAAATAGGTCTCAAACTTAATTAGAGGCGGGAGTAGTAGTTTCAATATTATTTATCAATGCCTCAGGTTGTTCCTCCAGGTTCACCGGCGCGCCACCGAGATGGCTTTTGAAATACCTTCTCCAGCACCCGAGAACATCCTGTATCCCGACCAGTAAAGCTCCGTTCTCGTCCCTCACCATGTTCGAATCTCCTCGCATGGATGTATGCATCAATGTTAGTGTTTCGATTTTTTAAATCAATGGGTTTGACGTAAACCATTCAGGGAATTTGTGGATTCGTACTCCAAATTTTTTATTATTTAATCTTGATGCTGCATTCCTTTTTATACAAGTGACAATCCGATGATTAATCGAGAGCTTAATACAAATTACAAAAACTTTTTTCTACCCTGACCGAGTACAAAATATACAATTACAAGGCTTTAACAACCGATACATTCCAAAATCGATTCGGTTACGCACGCAGCAAAGATAATTTAATGACTTCGTTTGATTTAATTTAAAAATAAAACGGAAACACCAAGATCATTAGTGAGTCGCGTTAAGTGATAAATAAGCATTTTTACCTTTGAGTTTTGATTGAACGTGGAGGAAACTAGTTTTAATATCGTCCAGCGCTTTTCCGAGGCCCGTCTTTATTTGGTTGAATTCCTGCGTCACCGACGACAATCGACCGAGTAGATAATTTAAATTTTCGTCGACTTTTAACATATTGGCTGTTATTTTTCCGACCTGCAATACGAATTTAGTATTAATTTATTATTTAATGGATATTGACAATCAAGCTAGTACGCTTACTTTTCCTCCCATGCTGTCCATTGTTGTCATCGTGTCGTTGACGTATTTATCAGCTTCAGTCTGTAATCCATTAACGGAATGATATAATATAATAGTCGTCGTTTACGTTCCTTTAAAAATAGAAGCTACGCGTTACCTGCATTTTACCCAGCGCCGTATTACTTGCCATCAATTGTTGATTCATGATTCCGATCTGTCTCCAAACCTTCGACATGTCTTGCTCTATCTTTTTGCTGAAGTTTGCCAACGAACCCGTTTCATTATTCATCAGCGATGTTT
The DNA here is from genome assembly GCA_008973525.1 of Stenopsyche tienmushanensis. Classification (NCBI taxonomy): domain Eukaryota; kingdom Metazoa; phylum Arthropoda; class Insecta; order Trichoptera; family Stenopsychidae; genus Stenopsyche; species Stenopsyche tienmushanensis. The sequence continues at coordinate 149,335 of WACJ01000356.1, forward strand.
CGATGCCGTCGAATCTATAATTATTCATTATCGACTATCGAAGTTGAATAGCGTAAATGCATCGATCGCAAATGCACAAAGATGGACGTTATCAAGTAAATATTTGCTAAATTAAAATTATATTCACCTTCCGTTTATAGTGCCGTTGAACTCTTTGCTCTGCGATTTAATCGCCTCGCCCACTTCTAATAATATCTGATGTATTCCGTATTCGATCCTCCGCTTGATGTCCATGACGTTGTCTCCCGTTTGTATCATAACGCTTTCCACTTTCGATAGAGATTTTATCTGGATGGATCATAAATTGCGCGTTAAATAGGATCGCAGTAAAAATGTACACACGTTTAAAATACCTCTTGTAATAGTTTTTCATAGCTCTTCGCTATATCCAAGTATAATTTTCCGGTCATGTCTCCGGCTTCCGTTATGCTCTTCATTAAATCTTCTTGCGTTTCATTCGCTTTCATTTTCATTTCTGTCAGCTCGCTGGATAGTTTTGCGACTCCTGAAATAGACGCGTGTATAAATATTAATTTAATTTATGCGATAGGAAAACTTGTTTTGATATCTTTATAGACCTTTCTCTCCACTACTAATGATATCGTATCTGATTTCATTTATTGCCTCGATAGTCTGATTCTTCGACTTGTTAATGTCATTCTGAGTGGGAATCATTTTGATTGCTTCTTCGGTGTTGGTCAACGTTTTCTGGATGGATTGTATGCTTTGATGTTGTTTGTCGAGGGCTGAAATTTAAAAAAACAAGATTTAGATTGAACTATGATGCTTTACCGTCGATGATTGTAATTCACCTTCTGTCATTTTGTTGTGCCACGCTTCATCGGCGAGAGATATTTCTCCGAGGGGTACGATTTCCATTTGAATCTTTGTCATGTTTGTGTCGTATTCCGTTAGTTTGGTTTCGTATTTACTCAATAGTTTATCCGTTTCGGCCACGTGCTTGGCGAATATCTTTTCATCCATGTTGCTCTTCTCGCATTCTTCCTGTAGATTTGATCTGATGTGTTTGTAAAGAGAATATACATAACGGGACGAAGATACTTTGTATGATACGTACCTTTTTGGATAGGCTCTTTTGGATTCCGGCGACTGATTGTTTTACATCATCGACTAATACCTTGACGGTTTCGAGTCTCTTTGTGATCTTCTCCTCGAGCTCTACCAGTTTCTTCTCGGTAGCATTGTTGTCCAAGATTGGAACTGGAATATTCTTTATCTCGGTATGTACCATTTTTGAGATATTGTCGCTCCACATTTGCAGTGTTGTTTTCAGTGATTCCATCATTTGATTCGTCTTCTCTATTTGTTGTTTTTCTCTCTCTTCTTTCTATGATACCGCAATGATATTCATTATACTACAATATATTAACATAACAGTAATATTTATATTATAGCCTTACTTGAATCAAAATAGTTTCAACGTTGGATAGTCGCTCATCCAGCCTCGAGATTTGTCCTTTGAGTGGATCCAAAGATCTATGCTTTTTATCTAGACCGGACAAGGACTTCTTGATTTGATCGCCTAATGTTTTCTCCCGGAATTCGTGTCTCTCTAACTTATCTTCGGAACTTCTTACTATGTGCACTAGAGACAACATAGCGTCTCCGATGTCCTTTAATCTGAAAAATTTGTATTCTTGTCAATGCATTAATTTAAATTGTAATTTATTTGATACAATATTAAGATATGAACGTCCTCTGTATTTTTATACTGCATTTTAAACATGCCAATATTCAGATCCTGCGTTCTACGTTCACTATACTATTTGTATGGTTGTCCTTTAAAAATGTATCTGATTTACTTTTTTGTTTATTTACAGAAAGCCTTTTTAAAAAAGGTGCCAGCTTTAATTTTAAGAAACCCGTTGAACCTCTTAATAAAAACAGTTTTTTAATACCATTAATTTTTACTGTGATAAAAGTCTTATACCTCATTCCAGATATCTTGTGCGTATTGTCGACGAGCAAGGTTTATTTTTAACAAATTTTTGCTTTGTAATTGTTATTATCTAAATAGATTAGTATCTTTTTACTAGAATAAGATCAAGCCACATCTATTGTTATGATCGAATTTATCCAAAAAAATATTTTACCATAGTGAATGTAATTTTTTTCTATGAATATGGGAATATAATCGTGACGACCCTTAGTCGAAAATAGCTCATAATTATATTGAATTAACAGCATTGTCTTCGACGAGGATAGGATAACTATCTTCGCAGTTGCACTAGTGGTAAATATAATGCGTTCAGCTTTGAAAAAGCCGACATGAGATAATTGGTTTAGAGTTCAAAGGGAGCAAATTAACACATGTCCTTAAAACAGTGCTTCCGAAACATCTGTGTTGGAAATGTTCACCAAATACAAATTTAAATATATAATATTTATATTGAAAATCGACTTTTGTTTCAACCATTCTCAATACTTGCGTTCATGTAGACGATCAGAAGACGGATTACGACATGCACTTCTTCACTGATGCGACGTCCACGTCGTGGGAGCGATAAAATAACACAATTGCCCATTTCGCGCAATAAATCCGTTGTGACGCGTCCCCTTTTTAAAAAAGTTCAAATAATTCTGCATTTGAGCATATTTAATAATAAATAGAATTGAAGCATATTTTTATCATAATAGAGGATAATAATAAAGCCGAAAAGACGGGTGGAATAAACAGAATTGAGATTTGGACGGATGGTCGATATGATTGCGATTATGGCCAAATACTTTAAAGCGGCAATCCTGATGAGGTGAGCAGAGCCGTAACGAGGGTATGAAGCACCCATGGCAAGTATCTAACTTAAGCCCTAAAAGTACCCGACGTATAGAAGGCGCGGGGGAGAAATTAGCTAGATTTTGTAAGTTAAAACTAGATAAGATAGCAGCATAAATTAGTAAGATAGTTCGATATATCGTTTTTATGGATGGGAGGGAAGTCTAGACTCGTTCGCGACCTGATTTGGTGCGAGCCACCAATGTTAGTTAGCCTCTGGGGAAGTTTCCGTGATCGTACAGATTATAGAAATGCCGCAAATAGCCCTAAAAGAGGACTTAGTGGCCATAAGTTCTGTGTGTCCAATCGGTCCGCTTTTCGGACCGCCGATATGACGAATGAGCGCCATGCGATCTTATTGGAGGCTTATGCCGGCTGTTTAAAGAGATAACGAAGAAAAGTGGGATTAGATAATTTAGTATATATTATAAAAACGGACGGAGTCAATCAATGTTAATTCATGTAATGTGGAATGGTCAAGTAAAATAAGCGTTTTGCGCCCCAAGCCCAATTGCGCCCGTAGCGGGCGCCTGCATTGCCACCTGCTTGTTACGGCCCTGGAGGTGGTGAGCATGGGATCAAATCCAAAGGTAATATCGTCAGTAATTCTGTTCTGAATTTATATTTTAAGAAACATCTGGAGTTCGAATAACACATAACTCAATAAGTTTGTAGGATGACACAGTTAGCGCCACTATTGACAATTTGCTACTTTTGTAATTTTAAAAATAATGAAAAAAATATGAATTCCGTGCGTTGATAAAGCATTGCTTTTTAATTGGGAAAATAAAGTTGAAACAAAACAATGCCTTGAAAAGTGTTATACGGACTCTGCTCCATCGAGACAAATGGTAGAGAGGTGAAAAGAAAACATAATAAAAATCCACAAAATAGTTTTGGTTGATCGTAAATTGAAGTTGCGTAAGATAGTTGACACCTTAAATATATCAGAAGGCAGTGTATTCATCAGTTTGCATCAATATTTACCCATGATAAAGCTTTGTTGGAAGTGGGTACCGCGTTTGCTCACACTCGATTGAAACAATAGAGCGCTGTTTGGAGTTGTTTCAGCGCAATAAAAAGGACACCCTTACCATAATCAATACATGGAAGACAGAGGCAATGGTCTGCAGCAGATGGAGAAGACTGAGGGTAAACTAGATTGTCGTCGATGGACACAGGGTTGAGTATAATACAATAAAACGTTACGATACCTCTGGATCATCATGAATTGCAAGCTGTCCTTTAGGAAACATATAGAAGTAATTGCGCAGAAATATCGGAGGGCCCAAAGCCGCGCAGAAGAAGAATTATAAATGAAGTCATACACTCAATGACGAACTTCTGCACGGAGCCCTGATATGGCATGAAGCGCTCAGATATGAAAGCAATAGAAAAAAGCTGGCAAGGGTCCACAGTGGCAGGGGGCGTTCAGAGTCACCGCGGCGTACAGAATAGTATCTGAAGACGTGGTATTCATGATCGCTGGAATCTCCCTGATAGATCTTCAGCCAAAAAAGAGGGTCTTAGACTTTGAAGATCCCAAAAAAACGTGCAGAGCACGAGCAGAAACTGAGGGAGGTCTAGCAACAGAGATGGGATCAGTCCAGCAAAATAAGGTGGACCCACTTACTTATACCGGTCATAAGCCGGCGGAGGGCCCAGAAACAAGTTTAACCCTTAAGTACTGACGGGCCACGGCTGCTTTGAGGCGGATTAGCAAGGAGACATCCACGGCGTGCTACCACTGTTAAGCGAAAGTTGAAGACGCTCAACACATCATTGATGACTGTGAGGCTTGAACGCACCAGAGAAATACGCTGAAATAAGTACTCGGGAAGTCCAAGACATGGTCCACAGCATGATGGTGAGCAAGGAGAACTGGAATATTTGGCGGGAATTCGCAGAGGAAGTGATGAGCGTCAAAGAGGGCAGTGAGAGAGAGAGAGAGACAGGGTGTCTTATGCAAGATTCTTCTCCCACAGGAAAAAAAATACTCAAATCGACAGTCAGCTGAGTGGACAGCAACCACCCAAAGCGATCAAACATGCAAATATCAGCTGTTAAAGTTTTGATCTTATTATTTTGGGATGCGTACGATATTTTATTAATAGATTACCTTTAAAAAAAAAAGGAAAAAATATCAATAGAGAATATTAAATGGCGTTTGACGGAAAAATTGTGGAAACACCCCAAATGAAGAAGAAGAAAGTGCTCTTTTGTGCAAAAAAAAGGGTGCAAAATTGCACGAATTGCACTTTGAATTGCTTCTCCATCCATCGTATTCTCTGGGTCTGGCTCCCAGCGATTACTACCTGTCTGTAGATTTAAAAATAATGTCCAGGGAAAGAGATTTGGCTGCAATGAAATAGCGATTGCCTACTTTGAGACCCAAAGATAAATCGTTCTACAAAAAAGGCATAAAAATGCTAGAGAAGTATTGGAGTGAATGTAGCAATCTTGATAAAGTAGAGTTTTGTCTAAAAGTTGTTGTTTCATCAGTCATCCTACGAACTTTTTGAGTGATATGTTTAGAAGAAAAATGGCAAGATTGTCGATGCTAGAGCGAAATAATATCGTTTGTGGTTTTAAAGCCTTTGCAAATTTACAAGTGATTAAATTCATAGACGACACGACATCCGTATGTATATGGATAGTTTCCAAGTTTTTTTGCCGACTCGATATGCACATGTTCACCACCCGTGAGATCATCGGCTCTATCTACCACATATGCTCCTATCGAGGCAGCCACAAATGTCAAAGGGCTAAAAAATGCCAACAAAAAAGGTCCCAATTAAATTTCGATTAGAGAGCGAGGCGAAGAGCCGCTTCCGAATTGATCACCTCGTAAAAGTTATGACATAGTCGGATTGATAAGTAGTCGTTTGGAAGCGGGAGAGTCCTTATTTATCGGTCGTAATGCATCGGGGGGCTCCTGAAATAGTGTTTTAATGCATCCACATTTCAATTGCCGGGAATGCTCACTCAAGTGGCCGTTAAACAAGTTCATTTACCTAAGTTATATTTATCATAAGTGCCCAACAATACGTTCTACTTTTGCTTCATAGCCTAACGTATATGGCAATCGACATCCGCTTTTCATCTCTCTAGAGATGGATGTCGATTGAGAGATCGATGTGAGAAGAAAACTTGCCGAAACGAAAGAAGCTTCATTTCAATTGACATTTTGGAGATTTACTATTTTTTTTAACCTAAATCTTTCTAAAAATTAGCATCTCGACTGCCAATGTTGTGGCACAGCGAGAAGAATATGTTAAGTCTTTAAAGAGGTAAGACATAAAGTTGTGTCCGAATTCCAATAATTCAGAAAGAGTATTCTTACACGTCTTGCACCTTGAGTTTGGAGAGAAACACAGACGGAGAGAATATCTTGCGTACATCGTACGATTGTATAGATCGTTAATCCAAATTTATCGACTAATAATGATAGTGTTTATTTATTTATATACAAGCTTCATACACGCTGCGGCGGTCCTGATAGATAAATGGATTTGTACGGATGATAAGTGGCGGACATACAAATATCTATGTTTATGATGATTTAAGATTAGCTCACTACTCAAAAGGTTAAATCAGCAAATGAGGAGTAATTTAATTTAATGATAGAGAATGAAGTGTAGCAAAAAAAATCCAAAGGCAATACAATGAGGGAGTGAATGTATGATACAGATCTATAAATGGATATTTAAGAGGTCCTATTATTGATGATGATATTGATAATACATAATCTTTCAATGGGGACGCTCAAAGTTGTTAGATTATAGCTGCCATGTTGTTAAAGCAATATCTGTTAAATTTATTGTGAATTATTCAGTAGCGTATGGCAAATCATCGTGAAAAGTAATAGCATTTAACAACGCATACGGACGATTAAATTTTATCTTCAAAATCAGTTCTCCGTTCGAGAAACTATACCGAAATGCAAGGTCTGCTGAAAACATCGCTGCTGCGCGTGAGAGTGTACGGGAAAACTCGAGGCAAAAATTTCTCGTCGTTTACAAGAATTATGCCAAGAAATTACATTGACAAATTTGATCAAAAATGTGAGCCTCTATTTTCGTACAATACCATGAATATGACTGACAAAATTCCTATCTGCTGAGACACGGAATAAAACTCGCAAAATGATCGATTCCCCGACAAATTGTTTATTTCCGTCGCTGCAGATGAATACTTATATACTATGATACTTTGATGTGATTCGTAATTATATTACGGAGGAATACGAAAATTCTGAATCCCGTATCTATTATATTTCATATCGATATTCCCATTATTAGAGTCGAGGTGTAGTAAATACATTACCGGTAGGGAAAGTTTAATATAACAATTTGAAAAACATGTATGTACTGTATATATGTATAGATTGATTAGACAGTTGCTGCCCCTAGGCGTTGTCTAAGCTCGCCAATTAGTAGTTATGCCACTGTTTCCATGTGTCCAAATTTCGGCGAGAACGTCTCGATTTAGTAGCCTTCATCATGCATAAAAATTTCTATCGCGATTTTTTCGGGATTACGTTTACTAATTCCGTGATTCATGAGCACCTAAAACTGTCCGGGATCCCGGGATTGGATTCCCTATACACAACGCTGTGTGTATAGGGAATCTGAACAGTATTATTATACGGAAGTCATTAACAAAGAAGGGTTCAAATGAAGGGATGTCATCTATGATGGAAGAAAACCGAGTGTTTCTTTTGGTCGTCAAATGATGAATAAACGGAGACGGTGAAGAAGGAGCGTGAAGAAGGAGACCATTCTAAAGAATCTATCGAATTATTATATGAGCTGTTTGGACAATATAAAAATGATTTAGTTAGGGCATTGCTGGTTTTCAAATAGCAGGCAGAGTACGTCGTGACATGGAAGGAATGCGCGGAGCCGAATAGACTCATCAATCAAATAGAGGGGTTGAAAGAAACTACGAGTCGCATTATTATGTCTATCCAGAGTGTTTACGGTGTGGTTTCCTTGTGGGTCAAGGCTATTTTGGATAGGCTGGATGCTAAACTATAAACTCCATCCGAGAGGGGAGGACCACCCGTATCTTCCTACAAACAGGATGCAGGCTTTATGATCTTCGTGCGGTTCATACTTTTGTCTTTGTGGGCAAACACGTGTTCTGAGATCTGTCAATAAACCGAGAGACGATAAACGAAACGAGCGAGATCTTCCAATTTCAATGAACTGCATTTTTCAAACGCTCAAATCTATTCTTCGATCATGTTTCAATATATTTCGGACTTCGATTCGGAACGAAAGAATTCTCATTTGTCGAACTTAAAATATTTTTCAGCACTATTAAGCATTATGGCGTATTTATTGTACGCACATGTGCGTTGGCTGACGGACAAAGACGTTACTATGAACATCGTAGAAGAAATACAGACAGACGATGATCTGATCTGAAAGATGTAAATCCAAGAGGAAGACCTATGCACAATTAAGGATCAAATAACGTCAATGATTCTTAGAATATACAGCTCGTCTCTTATAAAATGCAATGTCTACATTTTTATTACAGAACTTTATTATGTTTATACGCGACGTCTTTTCAAAAGACATAAGCCATTTTGGTTTAGTAGAAAATTGTACAATTTCAAGCAAAAGTTTGATTAGCAATGAAGCTCATTTCACAATGGATGGATTCAATCCTCGTGCTATTCAGGAAAGTGGTTTATACCGAAAGTCACTGTTTGATGTGCATTTCTTGGAAGACTGTGAATGCTGAGCAATTCCAATTGATGCCGAATGATTTTATATTCACAATTGAATCATATTAATGTGTCTGATACAGTAGTTTTACAAGTTAAACCTTTTTTTCATTTCAAGTCAAACCTTTTTCAATTAAAGTTAAACTGTCAGATGTCATTGAAGTCAATATGAATTGAAATGAAACGAAACAAGGCACAGGGATGACAGATTGACAGATGTTCAGTCAGGACCGTAACTAGGGCGGGGCAAGGCAGGAGCCCGCCACGGGCGCAACTGGGCTTGGGGCGCAAAACGCAGAATACTGACCCGGTCGAGAGTTGCGCATGGTTTTTATTTTACTCAAATATTCTACTTTACATGAACCAACACTGATCGACTCTGTCTCATTCGTTATATCAGCGGTCCGAAAAGCGGACCGATTGAGCGTACAAACTTTATGGCCACTTCGTTCTCTTTTAGGGCTTTTTGCGGCATTTTCTATGATACAAACAGTGTAGGAGATGTGAGCTTAATTATTTTTCCATTTTATAGAGAGATTTTTAAAGATAGTCCATAATATGATCGTTACTAAATCCTACATGATAAAAAACCTTATGTCTCGCTTTTTAGAATGAATACCACTTCCACCTCTCTCGGAATAACTATCGTTTCAGGGCGCGTTTTTCAAATAAAGAAATTTTCCTGCCGCGCCCAGAAGCACAGTTTCTCAAATCCGCAAGCAAAGTGGATATAAAGGACGCAGACCTCAGGTTGTCGAGCACTGATGTACATCTATTAATATATTTTCTTTTATCTCACACCCGTTCGTGTTTCAATAGACTACTCAATTATATAATAGCGGGTTTGCCCTCTTATATCGAAGGAAGTTAGACGATAAATGCTCCTCCATTGATTTACATGGTACTCCATTTATACGATTTCGCTTTCGAATTGAATTGTGATATGATGCGTTTAAAAATACACATCAATTGGATGAATTGATGATGGAAAGGGTTTTTGATGAAGATGGATTTGAAGACGTGGTAATTAATTGGTAGTGCAATGATCTTGATTCTGAGTGATATGATAATATCACTGCCATGATGCCTTAAATTAGAGGGTCTCTACATGATTAGGATATTGAAAAGTCATTGCTTAAATGCCAATCCAAGCATTAATAGTGAATTTGTGAATTGGAAAAAAATGGTTATTATAATTGGTTATTTGAAAGGTCTCAGTCCAACTAATATCAAATTGAAGATAGATTCTATTCTCGGGGAGTCTGCTCCTTCGTTTACAACAGTAAGATGTTGGGTGGCAGAGTTTAAACGAAGCCGTACGAGCTGCCAAGACGAACAGCACAGTGGTCTACCAAATGAGGTAACCATCATAGAAATGGTGAAAAAATTCCACAAAATTTTATATGGATGACCGTCGACTGAATGGAATGCTCAATAAAAGTGCACAGCGAGGTGCAAAACATGTATTCAATATTCATGTCCGCGAGGACACGCCTATTCTCAAATTCGAGTGGTCATTTGCGCTCTGAGCGCGGGGTAGTATTAAAGAATTAAAACTAAAAGTCTTTCGTGGTCGAAAATGCCGCAAAAAGCCATGAAAGAGTGGCCACAAGGTCTGTGTATCAACCGGTCCGATTTTCGGACCATTGACATGACGAATGAGAGCCTCGCGATCGGACGCCATACCCGAACATGCATACAGAACGATTACGAATTCTCGTTACAAAACGAAATTGTCCGAAGAAGACTGATCAGGTGGGTTGTTTAAATTTTACAATCGGTCGAAATTTTATTGTCTTTATTGCGAGCTTATGCCGACTGGGTTGGCCCAATAATGTTTAAGCGATAATGAAGAAACGAGGATTAGACAACTTAGTATGGATTATAAAAACGGACAGAGTCAATTTAGCGCTGGATATAAGAACGATATATACGGGCGGTCCGGTCTTTTCCTGTCTTTTAAAGTCCTATTCTCTCGGTGTCTTCTAATGGTTTTATACTAAATTAGCATCTGAATCAGCTTTCAAACAATAATCGACGAGGTTAAAGAGAGTATCAAGATTTCTATATTTTAATTTTTCCATTGAATATGTTCCCGAATAGTTGACGCACCTGTAAACGCTCATATGAATTAAATCGGAAAACTTACGTCATTTCTTTGGCCGGTACGGTCTGGACGCTGATCAGCAAAAGCGACGATACGAGAATTAGAACCCTCATGACTATCTGCAATTAAAACAATCAAAGAAACCGATTAATATTTGTTCAAAGAGTTGTTCGTCTTCTCTTTTGAAATGTTTACAATTCGGGAACGGGTCTAACGTTGCATCCGGATGACAGTTATATCACTTTGAAGATCGTTTTACGAGTATCTTAGCTGTCGATCATATATCTGTTGGACGGTACATCTGTAAACTGTTGAAGTTTGAAGATGAAAAATGAGCTCGACATGCGAAAGAGACGAAAATCGAAAGCGATGGGTGTCATCAGCACATCAATGAACGATTATTTTTGCATTAGTCGACATGAATTGGATGCACGCTAACGAGCGATGCCACTAAAAAATTAATATGTTAAAATCTAGTTCGTTTATATGTGACAATCTTAATGAAGTGGCCGCCCATTAATTTTCGGCATAGCCAAAGGACCAGGATCCATCAGAACGATTAATAATTATTTAGACGATATCGGATGACAGCTCAATAACGACGACGAATTGGATGAGTCATCTGCTCGAAGATGAGACGAGAATTCAGTTTTCAGCTTTATCGCTGTTATTGAATACGGTTTGAAAAAAATGGCGCCAAAGTGTACGTAGTTGCATGAATTTGACCCACGGCTAATTGGTTATCGTTGGGTCAAAATAATGCAATCTTATCGAGGATGGTTTAGATTCGACCAGCTCACATATATAAATGCTTCTCGTCGAAATTAATTATTATAGAGATCATTCACTCTTCATTGCGTCTAATCACCCATGGGGTGGTGTACAAGTGTCCTGCGATCATTTATGCCCGGTGCACACGAGGCTAGTTTACATGCTAGTGTCAGCAAGCCAGCAACTGCAGCTTTGTGCAAACAGAATTACGAGGGGGATTCAAATATAATCCGAAAACCTTTGGCGTACGTATTGACCCTAACTCTCTGGCCGTTTTCTTTTAAAAAAAAACATAGTTCAATGATGCCAATTTTGGACAATGCACACTAAATAATCGCACGTTATATCCCACTCTTCTCGGAATAATCGTTACTTCAGGGTGTGCGTTTCAAATAAGGAAGTTTCCCTGCCGCACCCTGTATTATATGCATAATGTCCGATGCACACGAGCGTGATTCCTCGTGCATGGTTTATTAGTTCATTTTAAATCACCATAAGCTTGGATGCTGTATTTGTATGTCCGCCACTTATAATCCGTACAAATCCATTTATCTATCAGGACCGTCGCAGCGTGTATGAATCTTGTATATACATAAATAAACACTGTCGATAGCATACAATATTCATTCGCTTTATGTATACACTTGAAATCGATTCATCTTTGGTCTCTGTCTGTCTTTGAGCTCAACGTGTAAGAGTGTTATTTCTTTAAGGGGTTAACCTTCCAAACGGATAGCCTTCGTGTGTTCGTTCACCATCGGACCGGATCCAGATATTTATTATTGAGCGAAAGATCAACGATAAAAGATCGAATAAGTCTTGCCACGGCCAAGACCATCGGTCGACCCATCAGACTCTAAACTCCAAGACGTCTCGAATATCGCTATACTTATGTAATATTCTTGTATTAAAAATATCTCAACATGTGAAATGCTGTAATTGGCTTTAGAGTATTTCTAATCCATGGCAAATTATATATGCAAAGCTGTTGGTTTTCCATAAATAAATAAAATAATGGTCGTGTATTCTGAGATGTAGAACAGGCTCTAAACAAAATTGACCTGCATATTAAATGCTATGATGTTCTTTATTTTTGGATAAATTTGACACAATAATTGAGGCCGATATTCAACACTAAATTGTATTGTCAATTTTTTCGTCCAATTTTCTAACATATAAAAAATAATCTTTGTTGGTATGTAATGCGCTGCCATACCGTTCGTCAGATCGCAATAAAATTTCGTCCATATTGGAGCTAAGGACTACGCGAGTAACATAGGCATAGTCGAATATACAAAAATACAAAAATTGTTTGTTCGTATTTTATGCACTGCCATATCGTTCATCCGATTGCAATAAAACTATGTCAATTTATTGTTTGCACTTTTTCAAATAATATAGGTATGGTATGATTAATTTACAGTAGATTTAAATAAATGTATAATTGATAATACACGATTTAAAAACGTACAGTTATAATGATTGTATTCAGTACAAAATGCGTTCTATATTAGTCGAATCGACTAAGATCGACGATGTGTAATTTCCTCCTATTTGTAGACTTCTATTTATCCTCTCAAGACTCTAATAAGTCAGTTTTTAAGCAATTCAGGACGGTGAACAAGATTAGGTCTCATATTCACAGGGTATTTTTTAAGTGTTTCGACGTTTTGCGTTTTGAGTTGCATTGCAAATTATATTGCATTTTGATTTAAACATAAATATAGCACAAGGATAAATCGCATAACATTAATAATTAAATGATAAGACACTTATGCAACTTCAAAATGCATCGAATTATTCATCGATTGAATATTCAATGGCATGTATTGAAGACAGAATGATGTTTTCTTAAATTTATGTTTGATTTTTTATCGTTTATAATCGATGTTGAATTTATAATACATCTCCTTGTTGGTCTCGAAGGGATTTTAATGATCCTGATGTAGTATGTATAAACAAGGAAGACCGTCGATGTATTCGGCTATCCATTCTACCCTATTGCTATATAAACTATAATTATCTTGATGAGTGTTCCGAGAAGATTATTTATATCTGACATCTGTTAATAACGAATAAAGAGGTCTTTATGTCCGTTTGATAAGTGCTTCCAATTGAATTACCATTGATGTCCACGAAATTGACATTAGAAATGTTTAGTGGCTTATTGAGAAATTAGGGCGCATAATCATAGTTTATCTATTAAATCACAACAGCGACTATATGACATCGCTTGTTGCATTTATTGATGCAATCATACACAGAGAATGTATCAAATATTTCATGATGCAATGTAGGCATCGTCAATATGTTTCCATCAAGATCTGGAATTCAGACGTTTCCAGATATGATGCGGTCGGAATTCCAATACAAAAATGAGTATTGTATTGTGGGTTTATATATATTATTAAAATGTATGATATTTGCACTGCTGAAATTATGTTCGATTGTAAAACATAAGCAATAAATGATTCTAAAAACGACATTGCTTTTGAATCGACTTTATTTAATTAAAGAGCATACAAATATTTTGGCATCGGAGCACACGTTGTTGATAATAAGGCAAATATTAAAAATATATATTTATATTTCTTAGAAATTGATAAAATGGAAGAAAAACAATAGATTATAACGACGGGCATCAAATTATTACATGTTGACATTATTCAAAAAAAAAAAAAATGTGTTTATTGAACTTAATTAACAATCAATTATCATTATGTTTATTATTAATAATTATAAATAGTTCAATGAATGCTATATTCTATTCCAACTAATTATTTAGAATTTATTCTGAATATTGAGATGATTACAAACATAATGGAAATATTACCTTTTTGTCTTTCAATTGCTGTGATAGTTTAAACTACGATACGTAATGGTCTGATGATATCCTCGCACGTCCTCCCTCGACCTTAGCGAACACCAAACTAAATATCAACATCCCAACTTCTGCATCACCAACACAAACATTGTTCTCGATGAACCGTAACAAATGTTCACGTACAGAGAATCTGCACACTCAAACATATTTTAACCCCTCAATAAACCTAGATTGCAGCGATTAAGCTTAAAATAGATTAAGCGACAGTACAAAAATATAGCCGACAGTATTTTAGCAATCGACGAATACGACAAATTACATTAAATACACACCGCTCTTATTCATTTTAAGCCGAAGAATACCGATTGGAATTATTAGTGTACGAATACGCAACAAAAATCATAATACAAATTCAAATTTATGATAAAACCCCTTTGCTTGATTTATTTCGATGAAAAATATTTAAATAAAAAACATCGACAAAAAATAAATTGAATTATATCAATATCATATAAAAATTAATTAATAATTTTAAGTTCAAATATACATTTTTACAAGTTGATTTGCATGGCGCAATTTATGCCCGCTTAAATGCGATTGCGTATTTTTTTACGTAAGCGCTTTGCTCGCAGTTGCGTCGCTTATGACCGAATCGAGCCCGATGAAAACAGTGTTTACCTCACGTGGGCCGGGCTCTACATTCTCGGAGGCCCACGATGTATCGTTTTATATATGGAAAGAGTCTATTTTCCAGCAACATTCAATATGTGGTCAATAATCCAACTCATGCGCTATGCGCGGAAATCAAAATACCGCCACATTTCTGCTCGTACTGCCGGAACACCATAAAAAATCACATAAATCCAGGTAAAAAGCACATGTACGCATTTAGACGGCGAATGTGATGTTCGATGCGCTCAATAATGAGGCTTTGTCGCTTTTGATCGATTTGATAATCGATGTTACGCGTGTTGCATAATATTTGTCCTTGCAGTTTCAGACGGTTTTAATAGCGTTAGACATCAGAGCACGCACTCTTTTCCGTCGCCGAGAACTGTCAAAAAGAAAACTAAAACCAGATATTCCAGGAAATATGTCGAGCTTTTAGAAGGTAAACGCATTTGAATGATGCATAGTGCTTTTATATTTTATTTTAAGTTTGCAAAAATTCCATCTTTCGTTTATTTTATATAGTGTGCATACAAATGAATTTAGAATTTCATGTTTTATGGATTTCATTTGGGCTAGTCTTATCATTTTCAATGTGTATTGATAAAAAATGACTTGTTATGTTATTAAGCAGATTTTGATTTCCTAATAATGCATCGTTGTTAGTGTTATTTGTACTTATAAACCGTTTTATACAAATTTTAAAATATGACATTTGTGACGGTCAATCAGTTGATAAATTTTATTAAAACGGATTTATTTTTAATACATTACATAAACATAATTTTATATTTGCAGTTAATGAAAAAGATATGAAGGAAACTAAAGCACATGTTTCTAAATTTAAAGCCGTTCATCTATCAAAGTTAGCATCGCGTCCAGAAGTGACGTTAGGGGAATTGCATCGATTAACATCAAATCAATCCAAAACACAAAAACAGCCAATCGCCAACACCGGTATTGATTTAGATCTTTTAAAAGACATAGAGAATGTTATATTAAACAATTCTTCCAAGGATAATAGCTCATTGATTGAAGATAACGGCGCGATTATCTTTGTATCAAAACATGTTCCCAATGTCCAGAAATTATTTCAAAAAGAAGATAGGATCAAATTTATTAAAGACAGTTATGATAAATTTAGGAGAGAAACGATGCACAACCAAATAATAAAAGATTTCTCCTTCTTGCAAGACCAAACCGATGCAATTGATAATAAATTTGATATAAAAAATGAAACAAAAAATACCAAAGATATTCAAGGATTGTATGGTGATTATTTTTTAAATTCTGATAGAGTTCTGTCTGATGAGTTTATGGATGAAGATACACACTTTGAGGACATAGGGTAAGCATAATAAATAAAACACTAAATGCAGTCAACCCTCCTATAACATCGAGTATAGTAAAAAAACGCTACAGAAAGTTAGGCATCCATACAAAATTTGGGGTTAAACGTCTTTTAAATACTTCAAACCGTTCATCACTAGTGATAAATGTTTCCTCATAATGACGTCCTTTTCCTTTTAAATGGTACGGTATAGAAATGCGCTTTATAGCAGGGTTGACTATATATTATATTAAGTTTTGAGATAAATCGTTTGAACCTATCGAAAGACCTCGTCTACACTGAGATTGTAGACAAAGACGTCATATGTCTGGGCCTAGGCAATTAGAGGGCGGTGGCCCAGGACAAACGAAAATGACGAAATGCATTGTAGGTAGCCGCGGCTCTCGTATACGCCTATGAGCCACATAAAATATAGTAAATATATTATGTATTTAAAAAATATAATATGTGTAATTTTTATTAACAGTTTAAATCCAGATATGAAATATTCAAACATGAATCAAATTTTAATCGAGGAAGGAATCCAACACGACGATATAATCGAAGAGGACGATGCTAGTATTGCATTTCCTGTAACGAAACCTAATAAAAGCACGAAGAAAAAAAAGTAAATCAAATTCAAATAAATTATCACTATTAGTGAAATCCGAAAGTATTCGAAAATTTAGTAAAAATAAGATTTTCATACAATACTAGCGAATGCATGCGTTGTAATAAGCGCTTAAAAATTATTTGAAAAGAAACGCAGTACGTAGTTTATTACTGCAGGTAACGTGTAGCGCGAGCCGAAGAGCTGCAATCTTGGGATGGGAAAAGCATATGCACACTCGTTCTCATCTCAAAGACCGACTTAACCACCGTATTGCGCGTGCATCCTTTCTCTCCCCGTCCCTGTATCCAAAAAATAATTTCACCAGATCAAGATACGCCAACATGGTGCATCCATACAATATTTTTACTATGCCTATGTTATTCCCGCCAGTGTAAACAGTAAGTTGACAAAGTTTTATCGCAATCGGATGAACGGTATGGAAGCGCATTAAATACGGACAAACAAACATTGATATTTATATATTAGAAGACTATGCTTACGTTACTCGCGCAATCCTTAGCAATAAGTGGACGAAGTTTTCTGTGAACAGAGATTAATTTTTATATAATCAATCTGCATTTAAGGGTTGAAATTGGGGGTTTTTTCTTCAAGGAAGCTATTGATTTTTTCGTCGTATATTATTGCAAATGTTGCATTTCTTAATTTCTCTATTCAAAAAGGTGTAGTGCGTATTTCGTCGTTTGTTTTTATTGTATTCGATCAAGGCAATGTATTCGATCCATCCTACCATATAATACCCATCCTATTCGTTTTGTCGATGAGTTTAAAATGTGTTTAATCTTATCTGCCGCAAAAAGCAAGTATTATCTGTTGATGCATGACGGGATTTGACGGCTGTGTACGTCAAAGTGTTAAACATAAGGTCTCGGAATTTTCGAATACTTTCGGGTCCCTCTAATTTATAAATACATCTTATTGTATTATATGTTCCTATCTTATAATTTTGTACATGAATTTGCTAGTTTAGTGCTAAAATTACGTACGTATTGTATTGTTTAGAATAATAAAGTCTGAAGAAACAGCCAAGGAAGCAACATTGAAAACAAAAGCGAAAAAGAGAAAAAAAAATCAAGCTGTATCGGAAGAAGCTTCAAAACGCAATCAATTAATGTATATGCTTGGGAAAGAAATGTCTCTAACAAAATTGTTATGCGCTCATATAGAGACATCTATACACGTTGGGCATTTAGAAAAAGTGAGTCGAAAAAAATAGCTACGTGTTCAATAATGCGCAAATGTTAATAAACACCTTTTTTTAGGCTCACAGAATTTTGGTGCATTATAGAAATCGTGGAAAAAAATCATCGCAATATCCTAGTTTAAATAACATAAATCTTTATAATATAATTTTAAACGGATACGCAGCAAAGGTATACATTTTTTAGTCGCATTAAACTATTTCATACATAAACTATACAAGGAAAAGAGGTATATTAATTTTTTTCTCTCTTTGTAGGGAGATTTTAATGGTGTAAATGAAATCTTAACTATGTTGAAAGAAGATAACGTCGATTTGAATATTCAGAGCTATGCAATCATATTCGAATGCATTGAACGGTCCAATATGGACGATAAATATTTAATTTTAAATAAATATTGGAATGAATTGAAAGAAAAGGTATAAATCGTTTGTATATTGGGTGTGTGAATAAGTGGAAAAAATTGGTTATCGTTAAGTCATACGATACTTCAATTAAGTCTCAGTCCAACTAATATCAAATTCGAGCTTCCGTGATCGTGTAAAGATTATAGAAAATGCTGCAAAAAGTCCTAAAAGAGGACGGAGTAATCGCAAGGTCTATGTGTCCAACTGGTCCGCTTTTCGGACCGCTGACATGATGAATAAACATCTTGCAATCGGACGCCATACCTGAATCCTATCCAATATAGAGCATGAGCTTGAAACCATGGATATTCCGCTTTGGCGCCAATGCTACTGCTTGGCCTTTCTGCCGCTGGAGCAGCTGGTCACATGTGAAAAGATGCTCTTCCCCATGTATAATTTGTACTACTTTTTGTATAATTTCCAATGCTCGTATAATAGTTCGATTAACCTTTAATGACGTTGCAAGTTCAGATTGCATTTGACATGGATCTTCATCAAGCAATGTTTTTATAAGCTAGGTTATTGTACTTCAACATAGATGCGTCACCATTTAAGCTGTATGCATGCAATTATTATATCATCATCTGATGTTAAAACGGCAAGAACTTATTCACACACCCAATATATATATATATATATTTTAGTAAAGCTTTTACTCAATTCTAAAATAAAATTTCAGAAGATCTCTTTAAACAGCTTGATAGAGAAATGTGTGTTTGTTCGGGATCAACGACAACTAGTTATATCGGCAATCCGTCGACTCAATAAGAACTTTATACCTGTATACGCGAAACCCGTAATGGACTATAATTGTAAGTTAGTGAATAATTTGAATCCGAGTGAACTCCACAAGAAAGTGGGAATATATAAAGAACACGATCACTTTACATCGCCGGCTCAAGATGTTATAACCATGGAGAAACTGACTGATCAAATAAACAAACAGATATTGAATGAAACCACGGGCTTGATAGAGATACAAAATATTGAAGTTAAAAATCAACCATCGAAATCTGTAATTTATTATGTAAGATAAATTCTACAATGTTGTGCTTAATATTTCATTGCTGAAAATATAATAATATTTTTCTATTTACAGCGTCAGAAATTAGAAGAAATTGAAAAAGAGTGGAGGGAAGTTATTCGGAAAGCTTTTCTTCGAAATATTCATTCGCTTAAAGCTCAGTCAAACGCTTCGAACAGTGCCCTCAATATCTATCCATATTTGATCGCATTGGAGGTTTGCACCCGTCAATAATTTATTGCTTTTACTGTCGTATTTATTATTTAATTATAAACATGCGAATTCATTATTCAACAGGTTGATGAATATGTCGATTTGCTCATGTTGGAGATTCGTAAAATCGGCGACGGCAGCGAAACGTACAGTCCATCTGTTAAAGCGCTTCAAAGAGATATCGGCGTCAAAGTATACAATCGGTTGGTGTATTCTTGAATTGGAATGAATAATCATATTACTGTAGCGATAAAACTCAGGTTTATATATATATATCGATTTTATGCATTTTTAGCTACCAAATCAACAAAATGAAAAATAATGATTCATTAGAGAAGACCGTGAATTTATATAAGCAGTATTGTGATTGGTATTTAAACAGAGGTGACGATCGATCATCGGAGGCTTTCAATTCTAGACGGAAGTGGCAGCAGCTTCTTTATGAAAACCAGGAAGGCGTTTCATTAGTAAACTATATTTTTTAAATGCGCGATATATAATGATATTTAAGGAAAAATATCACAATCAATATTTTGTTTTAGAACGTTCCAGACAATTTATGGCCTAATACTGTGTGCGTTAATATTGGCAAATTTCTCTACAATATCCTAGTAAATGATGTTAAGATTGATGCTAATGTGTTGAAGATGAATTCCAAAAAATCGTAAGACATTTGATATTAACTTGAGATATTGTAATAGTGTTATATTAGAAGACCCGGAAGTATTCTTTCTATTGAATAAATATTCAATCTGGGATTAGGGGTAGGAATTGGGGGTTCTTTTTGAGAAAGTCATTGATTTTTTCTTCGTATATTATCACAAATGATTCATTTTTCATCGCGTGCAATCTCTCCTCGTCCCTGTATCCCAAAATTCATTTCACTAGATTAATATGCGCCAACATGGTACATCAATAAAATATTTTTACTATGCTTATGTTATTCCCGCAAGTGTATACAGTAAGTTGACAAAGTTTTATCGCAATCAGATGAACGATATGGAAGCGCATTAAATACGTATAAACAAACATTGATTTTTATACATTAAACTATGCCTGTGTTACTCGCGCAATCCTTAGCAATAAGTGGACGAAGTTTTATCGCAATCTGATGAACTTAAAATACACAAACCCACAAAGGTTATCAGTAAAAAAAATTTAGAGTGTGAAAAACGTATAAATACATGACCCACAAACGATGTGTTAAGGTCTCAAAATTTCCGAATACTTTTGGGTCCCCCTAATATATTGAAATTTGATATTATTTAATAAATATTGGAATATTTTTTAGAAAGCCTTTACCATTATTGTACAACATATTTCGTGGCAAAAAGAAGGTTATGAGACAAGAAATAAAACCGCATCCTTTGCTGCCGCGTCTGATTCGTGAAAGTATGCCTGCAAAGTTGATCATGGAATCTATTTTGGCTCCATCGCTGAGTCCTCCACTTCCATGGACCGACTCGGTTAATGGTGGATACTTGCTTAGTAAAACTCCCGTAATAAGGTATACATCATTAATATTACTATACAATGTGTATTCGAATATTTTAATATTGTGTTTTTTATCAATCCGTAGAACACCCAGTAATACTATACAACAAATAGAAAAACTGAAAGAATGTCCTCCTCAAAATTTATATCCAGCGCTTGATAGCTTGAATCAGCTTGGCGCTGTGCCTTGGATTGTTAATAAACCAGTACTCGACGTTTTATTGAACGTTTTTAGGTACGGTTTTATTATTTTGCAACTCTAATATTTTTTCAAATGTAAATATTAATGTATATAAATCGATAGATCGGGCGGTTCGCATTCTTTAAACGTAGCAAGACCATCCAGCTCTGTCTCACAAGTCCCGCCTGCGTCGTCTACATTATCTCGGCGCGAACGAGCGGCTATATTACAAAAGCGCGCCGTGCTCGCTAGAATTCGTCAAGAAATGCATTCTCTCTGGTGTGACGCTCTATATAAGTTATCACTAGCTAATCATTATCGGTAAATATATTAAAATTGTCTTTTTTGGGCTTGCTTTTAATTCGTTTCAATGATTATATTTTGATTTTATCATTTAGGGATGAAGTATTTTGGCTGCCTCATAATATGGACTTCAGAGGCCGCGTGTATCCGTGTCCCCCACATTTATCTCATCTCGGAGCCGATACATCAAGAGCGCTCCTCGTGTTTGCGCATGGTCGACCGCTCGGTCCGAAAGGTCTTTCGTGGCTCAAATTACACTGTATTAATTTGACCGGTACTATGAAAAGGGATACCGTCCAGGAAAGGTAATTTGGCTGCATGTTGAATTTTTATACGAAGAATCGTAATTAGGTTTTTAACCCTATTCATCTGCACATATTTGTATCATCATTTAACTTTCGCATACACATTCATGATCAAAGTCTTCTAAGGTTTTCCTATGTTTGGTTGCCTTTCTTTTTTTTTTTTTTTTTTTTTTCCTGTGGGGGCGGAATCTTCCGAAGACTGAGTGTGAGATTCACGCTGGTATTTATACAACTTCCATAAGGGATGTTGGCCAGCCGTGCCTACTCACTAAACCGCCCCCTTTGGTCTCCTCTGTCCCCCTGGTATTGTTTATCACATTGCTTCAAGGGTGACAGGTAGTCTAGCCGTTTGGTGGCCCTATTCTATTGTTGAAGAGGCGCCCTGCGCCTCTCTCTTTCACTGTCTTCTTTGACGCTCATGATGTCTTCTATGTAGTCGCGCCAAAGGTCCCAGTTCTTCTTACTTTCCATCATGCTGTGGACCATGTTGTCGATATTTAGCTCGGCCACCCCGAGTGCTTGTTTCAGCAGTTCTCTCTGGGGTGCCCAAGCCTCACAGTCTGTGATGGTGTGTTCCGCGTTGTCCACTACCGCCTCGCAGTGGTGGCATTTTGGAGTTTCTTCCTTGCCAATCCGCCTCAGATACGCACCGAAGTATCCGTGCCCGGTGAGCACCTGGGTTAGGCGGTACGTGGTTTCGCCGTATTTTCTGGCCCTCCACCGACTTACGACCGGTATAAGCCGATGGGTCCATCTTCCTTTTGTGGACTCGTCCCATCTGCGCTGCCAGGCTTCCCTCAGTTTCTGGTCGTTTTCTCCGCGCTTTTTGGGATCTTCGTGGTCCAAGGCCCTCTTTCTTGCAATGAGGTCCAGTGGGGGGGTTCCCGCGATCACGAGTACCGCTTCTTCCGATACCGTTCTGTATGCGGCGGTTACTCGGAGCGCGCCCTGCCGCTGAACCCTAGCCATTTTCTTTCTATAACTTTCTTTTTGGAGCGCCTCGTGCCATATTGGGGCTCCGTACAGAAGGATGGAGTTTATGACTTCGTTGATGATTCTCCTTCTGCACGGCTTTGGCCCTCCGATATTGGGCATCTCATTGGCCGCTTTCTGCGCCTTCTGTGCAGCTTCCTCTATGTGATGTCGGAAGGTCAGCTTGCTGTCGAGGACGATCCCGAGATATCTCAACGTTTTGCTATATCTCACCTCGTGACCGCCCACGACGAGCCTGCTGACCCTCGGTCTTCTCCTTCTGCTGAAGATCACGGCCTCCGTTTTTTCCGCCGCTAGCTGAAGGTGATTTTCCCGCATCCAGTCGCTTATTCTGGCGAGGGCTTCATTGCCCATCGCTTCCATCTCGAACTGGTGCTTGGCTGTCACCAACAGTGCGACGTCGTCCGCGAAGGCTACGACCTCGGCTCCTTCCGGGAGTGCTATTTCCAGCAGGCTGTTATATAGGACGTTCCACAGGGTAGGTCCTATGACGGATCCTTGCGGAATGCCCATTTCCATTCTCCTGATTATTCCCGTGCCTTCGTGGCGCACTGTCCGCTCGCTAAGGTAATCTGATATGAGTGCCTCAGCGTACTCGGGCAGTTTAAAGTTTTCGCTGGCAGCTCTCTTGATGAGTTCCCAGGATGCCGTGTTGAATGCGTTTTTAATATCTAATGTGATCAACACGACATCCCGGCTCCTCCTGACCGTGCCGCTCCACGCCTTGCGGATTTTGTCTATCACGATTTGTATCGCTCCAAGCGTGGAGCGACCCGGTCTGAAACCATGTTATTTGGTTGCCTTTCTGCAACTTCAACACGGTACTAAGGTCAAACGGACCCATGAATTTAAGGTAAACGACAATAGACAACGCCCGTGTTCGCTTTAGTGACGAGACCCATTTTTGGATGAATGGATGTGTGAACAAAATGGCTGGATTTGGGGCGGCGTTGCCTTAACTGTCAACGGTGAGTGCTACAGATTAACCTGTTGAGGAGCGAGCAAATTTAAAATCAATAAAGTCGTTGATGTCATAATCGCTTTACGCTGATTACTTTCTGTCAGCTCCTAATCAGCGTAAGACAATCTTCAATTCGGGGCAGAGTCAATTGTAAATGAACACTTGATAGTGAATACAAGACCACGTCATTTCTTTACATAAACAATGCACAAAAAATCGATTCATTTGCTCCTCCTTTAGAAGGAAATGATAATTGAACATAGACTCATTCAACACGCAGAGAAGAACGGCAAGCAGTTAAATAAACAAACACTCTCGATAACACACAATATTCGGTCTTTTCTTTGCGTAAACAAATAACACACTTGAAATCGAAATCATTATAAGTCGATAAATTTGGGCTTAACGATCTATACAATCATGCGATGCATGTGAGGGAGCTCTCCGTCTCAGTCTCCCGAACTGCGCTAAGTTCTCTCTGTCTCTGTCCGCCTCGGAGCTTCAATGCACAAGAGTGCTCTTCTTGGGACATGAGAATTCGGACATACATGTATGTCGATGCTCCCTGACAGCTTAATTTTATGTATAGCTTGTTTTAATAATGTCCTCATTTTTTAGGTTGAATTACGCTGAAACTATTTTAGACGAAATTTTTGATTCTGCCGATAACCCTCTGAACGGAAAACGGTGGTGGGCGAAATCTGACGAACCCTGGCAAACACTCGCAGTCTGCATAGAAATTGCAAACGCCATGAGATCGCCAAATCCGGAAGGTATTTAAATGTGTAACAATATGGAGATATTTAATATATATTTATATTAATACTATTGTTATTTATAGAGTACGTGTGCCATTTTCCAATACATCAAGACGGATCTTGTAACGGCTTGCAACATTATGCTGCGTTAGGCGGTGATTCTGCCGGGGCATTCAGTGTAAATCTTTCAAACGCAGATAGACCTCAAGATGTATACAGTGCTGTTGTGGCATTGGTATGTTCGATTCATTCATTCAATATAATTGTATTGTATATAAATTGAGTTTATAATTACGATGTTCTATTAAGGTTGAGGCTAATCGAGCGAAAGATGCTGCAAATGGCGTTAAAATTGCGACCCTATTAGAAGGATTTGTCAACAGAAAGGTTATCAAACAAACGGTCATGACAACGGTATACGGAGTTACCAAATTTGGAGCGCGTCTACAAATAGCAAAACAGTTGAAAGACATCGATTCGTTCCCCAAAGATCAAGTATGGACCGCTTCGTCTTATCTGACAATCAAAACGTTTGAGAGTCTTCAGGAAATGTTCACTTCAACAAAAGAAATTCAAGATTGGTTCACCGAATGCGCCAAGTGAGATAAATTTGAATATTTCTATTGTTATTGATGTTTAAAAAATATAATTAAACAACGCTTATTTTAATCAGATTGATATCAGGCGTTTGTGGTGCTAAAATAGAATGGGTTACTCCAATGGGCTTGCCGGTGGTTCAGCCTTACTTCAAGATAACGAAGGTCTACAACAATCACGTCGGCGGAGGTCTCAATGAATATTGCACATACGATCAATTCGAGTATGTCCATTTTTAATTCGCATGCTTAAATTCGATAAGAATACGTTTTGATTGATTGTTTTTCGTTTTAAGAAAACCGTGCGTCCTTAAACAAAAAAATGCATTTCCGCCGAATTTTATTCACTCGTTGGATTCTAGTCATATGATGTTAACGTCGCTGCATTGCGAAGCGAGTGATATTACGTTTGTGTCGGTCCACGATTGTTTTTGGACTCATCCATCGTCTGTCGAAATAATGAACAAGGTATGGATATAAATTCAATATTTTGCCCGCGTAAAGACGCACTCGATGATTAGTGTATTTATTTTATAGATATGCCGCGAACAATTTGTTGCGCTCCATTCGCAGCCCATATTAGAAAATTTGTCGAGGGATCTTGTCAAGAAATATAGTTTTAATAAAGAGTGAGTATCTTAAATTAAGGTATCGTTATATGATTTTTGGCCATCTTAATAATGATCATTTAAACAATTTGCAGATCTTTGGTCGAGTCCGGAAACGTGATGGATACGTCTAAAAGAAAATTAAATATAATTTTAAGGAAGTTACCGCCCAAAGGGGATTTTGATTTGAAAAATGTTTTAAAATCTGTATACTTTTTCAGTTGAAAAAATGATCTTATCCTCTTTTCAAAATATTGACGCTTGATGATACGTATTCCACGTTTTAGTGATTATTTTAATTATTTTTACGATCTCGCCAAACCTGAAGTTTTTGGTTGAAACACTTTAATCTCGTAATAATTTATTATCGAATTTAATTATTCTCTATGAGAAAATTTGCATTAAACGTTCATCAAACATTATTGGTGTTGGGAAGTTAAAAAAGACTTGAATAAAATGATTTTTATCCTTATTAAATGCAATTCCAATGGAAGAATCAATCAGAATTATAGAACAGTTGCTGTATCCAGTCATTGGTTGCATCATCGTTATTTGAAATACAGTCAACCCTCCTGAAGAACGTTCGCCTTGTATTTTGATGTCATTTAAAGAAAACGTCAGGGTAAGGAAAAATACAGTATAGAAATGCGCTTTATAGCATGGTTGACTATTCCGGTTTTATTCCCAAAATAAACATAGTGAGAAATTTGATTATTATCTTTAAAAATATATACAGTAGTCAAATTTGACATGGTATGACGTAAGACGTGTTAGGGTTTGTTGTTCATATAGACTGCTGTTTTTTATTGGATATTTATATAATGTGTATTAACGAGTCTTTAAAATTAACGCAAGTTACGTTTGAACATTCAATTATAGTGTATGATGTTGCTAAGAATGTAGCTATATGATATTTATTAAAAAATATTGTGATATTAAAAATAAGAAGGTGCGAGGTGGACAGCCAATTTTGTATTCGCCGCATTGATCAACAGATCAACAGCGGTTGAATGACTGAAAAATAATTTGTTTGCAGTGTGGCCTTATTTTAACATTTTTCACTGTGAATGTTATCTGCGTCGTTGTGAAATCTACAAGATATGAAATAACTTGTTACGATTTTTCTATCGTTTATTTTGAGTGCAATTGCTATTTAAGTTGTAGGTCTAACATTGAAATATTGTTAATAATGTTTGTATTATGTTGAGAATAAACAATGACAAATTATAATGCTTTTTGTTGCCTTTGAAACGAATATCTGATAGATTAGATATGACAAATTAAATTAAATTTGCATACAATTGTTCAATATTTGATCACATTATTCTTCATGTTCCGTGAAGAAATTTTAATCCTTTCACCTCATTTCAGCGAGTTTCGTCGGTCCCTTTGGACCAAGTTACCAGGTCATAAGCCGATGAAAGATCGTCTGACACTCCTTTTGTGCGAATGGCGACAAGAAGATAAAGCCTCATCTTGTTTACTCTTCGGAGAACCTGCGAGCATTCAAGAGGTGCAAAGTGCAAAAGAACAGGCTGCCTGTTATGTGGAGGTCAAACAGTAGGGCATGGACCGACGAAGAGTTATCCGGAGACTCCAAACAAATATATGATAGGATCAAGTGATTTAGACAACCACCAGCAACAGGACGCTTAAGAGCTCACAACATTATTTGAAGGGTTCACGGGGGATACATACACATGTACTGTACTTATCTTCAAGCAATTATAGCTAAATTCAATGATGAAAAGCAGCCAAAAACTCTACTAATTTTGATACCTGTAACGGGAGAAGAAATGTTGAAGAAATAATGTTGCAAAACCGGTTTCTAGACTATGTAGGTTAATCAGATTTGATGATCAAAGGACACACGGGCAGAGTGACAGTGAGTGGCAAAGAACGGAGAAGGCACCAGCAGAAGCAATAACAGTGATGGAGCAGCTCTTTTTATTCGTTCATTTTGGGGACGGGAGGAAATTGAAACATTCATTGATCACGGGTTAAACGCTCAAAAAATATTGCTAATAGGATGTGTTAGTCGATGATTTTATTGAGAATAAAATACATTTATGTAAAAGATAACGGTCAAATTTAAATAACGACCAACATTTGATGAACCACTACAAAGCGCTTGTTACATTTTAAAATAATTCAATATAAGCTATATAAAGAACACTTTGGCTTATACAAAATACGCATTAACATAATAGAATTTCAACGATCTTATATCTAGTACCGTGTTTGGATTGCCAATGCAGCTTTTTAATTTTGCCGATTAACTTGTAGAACGATTTCGATTTTGCATCGGTAGAGGACAAATGCTCGTTTTGGGCCGACGGGACGGATCTACCTTTGAATTGCCCATAGTTCCTTGATCGTGATTTTTTTCCGCTAGTGAACTGCATACGCGTATAAAAAATATATTTAAGTACATCATCATACAACTAAATCACATAAAATAGATTAAGAATACCTCGTGCTATCATTATGTTCCAAATTATTAAAACTGATCAGCGTGGATAGAACGGGTCCAGATTTATTAACGCAAGAAAGTGTTCCGTTATACACCAATAAATCATCTACCAATATCTATAAAATTGCATAAATAAATATTATATCGCGCATATTATTCAATATAATTATTTAATAAACGTACCCCGAATTCTTTTACACCGCGTCTTGGAGTTTTTCCATAATTCCATATTTTAATTGCCGAGATGCTGACTTCCATATCGAATACGAAATACACTCTAAAAGCATTTATTTCATATTTAGAGTCAAATTTCATAAAATTATTAAATCGTATAAAACATTACCTATTTGTAGTATTTGGCAAAATTGGAGATAGCCAAGAATGTCGACCATCGCGCGTTGTATTGCGACCGTCACACAAACGAGCTGGTATTCTTGCATCACCCGTTATGCCGTCTAATACATTAATACTCGCTGGATGAGCGCAAACATCTAAAAACAAAATCTATTGAGTATATATATATAATTGAGATATTGATATCATTTAAATAATCGTTAATACTTGTTTCGGTGACGTGCAATCTGGATCCTTCCTCGTCTATTAATTCGATGCCGTTTAATCCTACGTAATAAGGATCTCCCCACGTGGAAAATATTATGAATTCAAATACGTATCCTCTTAAAATAATATCTTCTTTAGTATTTGACGCGGTTGCTTCGTCGACGTCTGTAATACCATGATTGTCTATCGAAGACAATAGGATCTCTTGTACATAGTCGTAGTTCATATTACCAGGTGCTCTTCGTAAAATAATCGGATGTTGATGAAAGCATTCCCCGTTTAAATGAACTTTAATTTTTTGCACACCGGCATAAGTCAACTCCAGACTATTATTATAATTCCATATTCTAAAACCTGTATTTATGTTTAATAAATTTTCTTAAAATTATATATCTGTACAAATTTAAATTTGACCTGTAACTTGCGTCTCTTGAAAATCCATATGTATATGAACGAATATGTCGTGCGAAAAATTCACACACCACATATGATCAGCGTCCGTTGTAATGTTCACGCCGTCGAATATTTGATCGCATCTCATATGTCCCCGATCGTTGCTCGTTTGAGGATCGTCGACGTAGGTAAAGAATGTGTAACTATTTTCTATGTCGACAATATTTTCTTCGTGATTGAACACTTCAATTCCTATTATATTAAGATATAAATAAAGCCGTATATGAAATAGAACATCGAGTATATATTTTAACGAGTCAAAATCAAACCTGTGATTCCTATTAGATTTGTTTGGCCCCAATTTGAAAGGAATATAATTTCTAAACGATTGCATAAATATTTTACATTGGTTGAATCTATTGATAGATTTTCAAGCATTTGTGCCGCTTCGTTTTTGTTGTTATCTGCAGTGGGAGGTCGGTCTATGAGCGAAGAAGCGGCTTCGATCGGATTGGCAATAATCGATTGAAATAGCGTGTCGTGTTGCAGTATGTTTTCAAGAATGATTGCATTTGTAGTGAATAAAATTGTCTGAAATGCAAATATTGAATTATAAATGACGTCTAATTCCATTCAGAATTTAAATTTATGCGAACGTTTCTCAGTAAAATGGGCAACCCGTTGTCTCAGGCCAATATTGTATGAAAAATTATAAATTTAATATATAAAAATTAATCTCTGTTTGTTCGTATGTAATACGCTGCCGTACCGTTCATCAGGTTGCGATAAAACTTCATCCACTTATTGCTAAGGATTGCGCGAGTAACATAGGCATAGTCTAATATGTAAAAATCAATATAATGTGTCTGCCTTATAAACCCTAAGTTTCAAGATTCTCAACAAGAAGAAGGAAAACTAGCTAGATTTTGTAACTTAAAACTAAAAATCTAGCTGAGATAGCAGCATAAATTAGTAAGTAGTCATAAATTAATATATAGTTTTTATGGATGGAGGAAAGACTAGACTCGTTCGCGACCTAATTTGGTGCAAGCCACCCATGTAAGTTAACCTGCGAGGAAGCTTCTATGATCGTACAGATTATGTTGTTTGTCGCACGGTCTCTAGACAGGACACCAATGGATTTTTTTTTGTCTAGGGACGTGCACTATTTCGTGGCTCGCACCCAACTAGTTTGAAAATAAAAATTCATGCAAGGTTTCAAATAAGTTATATTTGCTTGAATTTATTACGAATGATTTTTTTAAAATTACTTAATAAAAAAAAGTAAATTAAAGAATGTCTCAGTATTTTATGAACAGTCCTCCTGTCTGTATTTTAAATTATGCGCCACAAAATCTACAGCTTAAACTATTGCATTAATATGAGTTACTGAACGTAAGCGACTTGAAGTTTGCCCGGCTTACTATGTCATAAACACATAATATTATTTAAACAAACTTATTTTTACTACTAAAACAGTATTTTAATTTAAATACACAGTTCCCTGACGTAGACATTTTTAAGCTTTAATCAATATATAAACAAAAAAGTGACCCCGATGAATTGCCCGGTGTACTGAGAAACGCATACGTACATCACCGAATGACGAAGGTGGCCCGGATAGTTCTCCACTGGCGCAAGCAATTTCCCCGCAGAATATTAAAACCTCGTCGAGCAATAATTGTATTACTTTGATGCCGCACGTTGTATGAATACGAGATTTGTTGTAATTCTGCAATAATGGTAAATTTACAACGTATTCAAGATTTTCATTTCGTCGAAAGATACAATTAATTTTACCCATATTCTGACTAAAGCCAATTTTTCATTTTGCTCAAAGAGGAAATTTAAACTGCAAGGAATGTCTCGCGGTACGGCCGATAGCCATAAATGTTGCTCGTCTCTCGTCCGTACAACTCCGTCAAATAGATTCTCCAGATTTCCTATTTCGCGTTGATCATTAGACGGTGATTCTTTCCACATCTTAAAAACAAAAACGTTATGAGTAACGACTCAAAAATATAAATATTTTGTTGAACATATTTACCGTTTCCATTTGTACGTAACTGCCTTTATCACTGAATATTTCCAATCCGTTCAAACCGACATAATATTTGTCACCCCAATTACTGAATATTCTGAGCTCTAAAAGTCTGCCGCTCGGTAGCTCCGGTATGGTAAACGCGTCACTTTTAACGGTGGATTCCTTATTCCTCTGATTGGTGAGTAATTTTTGTTTCGTTATTTTTATCGAAGATTTGCTCTTTTTATTCCGGTTAAAAGACGAATGTGAAACGCTGTCTTTTCGCGTGGAAAGCGTCGTTTGTTTGATTTGAGATTTGGTCTTTTCAGTCGACGTTTCTATCTTTTTATCATTTATCATATTATTTTTAGGGAATACTAAAAGTGGAATAAAATTATTTAGCACGTATGGATATAAATATATGTATATTTAAACAACTGATTACGTTTTGCAATGAAGACGTCTTTGTCGTCTGCTGAACTCGGTGGCGTTGCTTTTTTGGTCTCTGAATTTTGTTCGGGTGAAGCCAACGCGTCGTTCAATAGCTCTTTCATAAAGTCGTCAGTTGATTCAATTGGATTATTAGAACGTTCGGTGTTTCTTAAAAAAGGATTTGCTGATCTCCGCCTCACTTGAGCATTCAATGAACCTAATAACGTAATAATTAGTTATAATAAAATCAATATAAAAATGTACATATTATAAATTGAAGGCAAAATTACTTTTGGATAAATTCCTTTTTGTTTGATCAGCGGATAACGCCGTGATTGGCTTTGGATTTCTTTTTAGTGTTGGTGGACCAGCGATAGAGCGTCTCCTCCCAAATGGCCATATTGATTCGCTAAAATGAATTTGATATCAATATTAATCCATATATTGTATATTTATTCGCTATATAGAATACTCACTCGACGTTTGGCGATTCTAAGAAACTAGAATGATCATCGTTAGTGGGAGAAACAAAGCCACTACTATCTTCATCGCCCAGCTTTATTATTTTTACTCGACTAAAATGATTTAAATGAATAAGATTTGCATTGTAATTATACAATTAAAATAAACATGAGTGTATACTTTGTTATATTTGTAAGCCAAGAAGGTGTATAGCGTGGAATTGGTTCCTCGACGGTTTCATTCTGATCCTCAGTATTAATTTTAGAGTTCATTCTTGCACTTCTCTAACTTTTACACTCAATGCTGAATTTAACATGTGAAAAATAGGGGATAGAACTGTTTTTATTTAGCACAACATATATAAGACCAATAATAATGTTATTATGGTGCTTCTTATACTAAAATAATTTATATCCTCTTCAATATGAACATGCTTGGTTATGAAGCTTATCTTTTTAAAATTTGTTTGTCCTTGGTATCCATGGAAGCATTTTTGTACACAAAGCGTGGCCATTCATGGAGAGATAAAAGGAATAGAGTTTACTCACCTTGATGATACAATGGTGTGAATAATGATACTTTAATAAAGGTTTCTTGGAGCAATAGAGTGCCTGGATATTAACTTTGAAAGGCTGATTAAAATTTATGGACTATATTACACCTTATAAATATGTTATTTTATATTCAAGAGAAAAAAATTGTTTTGAAATTACACTGAAAAAGAGAATGATAATGAATTATTTGAACGATAATATATTTATAAATCAAAAAAATATGACGATTTTAAAAGCATTATTTTAACTGTATGTTGCTATTAATAACAATAATTCAATATTAAATTTTATTATTGTAAATAGTTTTATTTCAGGTGTATAATTCATATTTTCTTTTTAGTAACGTTATCACGTTAAATGCCCAAACCGTATATATACGACAACATAAATTTCAATAAACAATTTTTTGTGCCGTTGGGATTTTTTTAGTGTACTGGCAACACTTTTCGTGATCTGTCATACACGTTTTTAACCTTAGTTAGACATGTCGTGTGAACCGACCATGGCTGACGATTTTAAAGATATTCTCTCGCAAACCGAGAAAATCGAAATGGAAGCCGAAACAATAGCGAAAGAAATAAAGTTGCTCCAAAGTGAAAACTGTGATGAAATATTGAACGATCCGATGGTGGACAAATTGTCAGAAGAAAATTCAAAATTAAAATACCGGTTAACAATATTGCGCGCTGCGTGCGAAGCTGAAGGCGGAGTCACTTCTACTGTTCTAGGAGATCTGGAAAACGTATTCACTGTCGCTATTAAGGAAGCATTTCCAGTAATTGCTGATCCTCCTATTGTCATAACCCTATCAAACAAATTCGGCGATTACCAATGTAACTCTGCTATGGCTATTGCGCAACTTTTGAAGAGTATGAACATCAAATCAAATCCCAGGGAAGTAGCCACAGCGATAGTCTCCAAAGTACCTCCGTCTTCCGCCATCGAAAAGATGGACATCGCCGGTGCCGGATTCATAAACATCTATTTGAACAAATCCTACGCGCAAAAATTGTTGACAAACACATTGAAGATGGGCATCAAGCCGCCTTTCATCGAAAAGAAAGACCGAGTTATCGTCGATTTTTCATCCCCGAATATTGCAAAAGAGATGCACGTTGGACATTTACGATCTACGATCATAGGAGATAGCATATGTCGACTCTTGGAGTATCTAGGACATGACGTGTTGCGATTGAATCACGTCGGCGACTGGGGAACACAGTTCGGGATGCTCATAGCCCATTTGGAAGACAAATTCCCAGACTTATAAAATTAAATCACCGCCTATATCAGATTTACAAGCATTCTATAAAGAATCCAAGGCTCGATTCGACAGCGACGAAGCGTTCAAATCGAGGGCTTATTCGTGCGTCGTTAAACTTCAATCGTCCGATCCGGATTATATTCGCGCTTGGAATGCGATCTGCGACGTGTCTCGACGAGAATTCCAAAATATATACGATAGGCTAGATATCAAATTGATCGAACGGGGCGAATCATTTTATCAGAGTCGAATGGAAATCGTCGTGAAAGAATTGAAAGATAAGGGACTATTGGAGGAGGATGAGGGACGGTGGATCATGTGGGGTAAAGAATCTATTCCATTGACGATCATTAAATCGGACGGTGGCTTTACTTACGATACATCGGATATGGCGTGCATTAAAAATCGAATCCACGAAGAAAAAGGTGATCGACTCATATACGTGACCGATTTAGGTCAAGCGACGCATTTCCAATGCATTGAATCGTGTGCCCGACGTGCCGGATATTTAACTAATCAATCCATGGAACACGTGGGCTTTGGCGTGGTTCTAGGAGAAGACGGAAAGAAATTCAAAACGCGTTCGGGTGAATCAATTCGCTTAGTTGAATTATTAGACGAAGGTCTCAAACGATCCCTAGATAAATTGGTGGAAAAGGGACGAGACAAAGTTATGACGCCGGAAGAACTCAAAATTGCGCAAGAATCCGTCGCGTACGGCTGTATTAAATACGCAGATCTATCGCACAATAAGATAAACGAATACACATTTTCGTTCGATAAAATGTTGGAAGACAAAGGAAACACCGCCGTTTATCTCTTATACGCTTTAACGCGCATTCGATCCATCGCTCGGAACGCTCAGCTTTCGCCCGATGAACTCAAGAAAGCGGCCGAAACTGTCATGCCGTCTGTGGAACACGAAAAAGAATGGAAGCTGGCCAAAGTGCTGATACGTCTGCCGGAAGTTTTGCTTAAAGCGTCAAAGGATTTGCGCCTTCACATTTTGTGCGAATACCTGTATGAAGTATGCACGACGTTCACAGAATTCTACGATGTTTGCTATTGTATCGAACGAGATTCATCTGGGACGGTCACGACGATCAACATGGGAAGGATTCTTTTGAGTGAAATCACTGCACAGGTAATGGAGCAATGCTTTCATATTTTGGGATTGAAACCCGTATCGAAAATGTAATTATTTTGAGTGAAAGAGAATTTTGTATTCATTATTTATTAAAGGAAATAAAACATATTATAATTTTAAAAGGTGTCTGATTAATTGTCTGTATATTGCATCATTTCGGCGTTAGTTGCCATTTAGTATGTGATTCACTTGAATAAACATTTCTATTGAATCAACTTTAAATATTATCATACACACACAAACAATTACAACATATGGCTTGCAATTATGATATATATTCGATCCTCTTTTTGCACGATTTTGAATTGACATGTTCGAGAAAATGTAGATATTTTTGCACTTTAAACATAGCAAAAATTTCAACATAATATATTAAGATTTATATTATACATATATTGCATCATACATGGTATGTTGCAACCTGATAAGCCCACTGGTACTGGGAAAATAAATAAACAAATTTGTTGAAATTAGACAGGTCGGATTGCTAACACAAAACAATGATTTCACAATTCATTCATAGATTTCAGCATAAAATCTTTTATCCTTGAGAAGTTTTATGTAGATCGCCTACATTTAATGGTTCAATATAAATTATTTAATTTAATAAACTTAACAAAGATACATCTTAATCTGGAACATAATATTAGATTAGAGGACATTAAAGTTGGATTGAATTGGGATAAATGAATCCCTTAGATTTTACCTTCTAATCGACACTAATTAGAGAAAGAGCTGCATATGGATAATCTTGAATCGCTATAAAAGAAGAAAGAAATTGGTTGTTTTATCGGACACCCAAATTAAAACGTCTGGGCACTCATTGCAACACCATTAACACCTAAAGGAGTACTATCCCAGGGTCTGGGATCACCCCCTCCACTATTTAGAAAGAGCACTCTTGTACATTGAGCTCGCAGAACGCGACGGAGAGCTTCCCCGCATACATTGCACGATTGTATAGATCGTTAGCCCAAATTAATTGGCCAGTGCTTAGTTTATCTACTATTCACAATTCAAGGCATCTCTTCTTTGGTTTGACAAAGGAAGTCTTTCGGCGTGTTCTTGCACAGATACGGATATGACAGCGGATCACGTACTGTGGTCATGTCCGGTCATGGAGGCCGATCGAGAAGATCTCCTGCGAAGTGTCAAGGGCTTAGCTTTAGGACCTATTGGACATGCAGATCTAGTGGATGGTCCCCGCACATTCAAACAGTTCTGTAATAGTTTTGGCACCAAATGTGTGGAAGGAGGATTCTACGGGGAATAACTTTGAAGTCTACTCCCTCCATTTTGTTTAAATGTAGATTCATCTGGACAATTGGCTGGCATTTGGATATAATAATAGATGAATCATTCCGGTATAAAGTAGCTCCAGCCAGAACCAAACCGTCCAAAACCCTATTTTCCTGTAAATACTTGTAGCCAATGTAGTAGACACGGTGGAGCAGGAGAATATTCCCAGCAACACCCTCTGATTAAATAACTTTTACGCTTGGTGCGTATTTTTTGTTTATTGCAAGTGCAGTGTCTGCAATGATTTGCTACTTTTACAGACCTTTGGCTTGCGCTTATCACTCAATATCTCTAGCATAGTCGATACTACCCAATAACATATAGCGTAAGGAACCTTACCAGTTTAGAGCCAGGGGAGTTTTAAGAACCCTCAAATTTTGTAGATTTTGTAGAAAATTTGAAGATTACCATCAGTAAATAAGACAAACAAGCAATAATTGAAAGAAATTAAATACAATTTTCATAAAGCAAATAAACCACCCCCTTGAAGTAATGCGAAAGACGATACCGAGGAGGCTGATGGAGTAAAAAAGGACTCTTTATATTTCAGAAAGACTTATCCAGTAAAATTAATAAGGACACCTAGAGTAGATTTTCACTGTCTTCCAAGAAAAACCGCTCTTTACAAATTCCCTATTGAGACAGTCATAAAAGTGCCTGTTGATAAGTCTATCCAGGTGGTCTATTGGGTGAGCATTCTAAATGTAGCTCGAAAGTCATGGCTACCTTCAATACCAAG
This sequence comes from Stenopsyche tienmushanensis, assembly GCA_008973525.1. Classification (NCBI taxonomy): domain Eukaryota; kingdom Metazoa; phylum Arthropoda; class Insecta; order Trichoptera; family Stenopsychidae; genus Stenopsyche; species Stenopsyche tienmushanensis. The sequence continues at coordinate 186,590 of WACJ01000356.1, forward strand.
TGATCGAGGATGTGAATACAGACGAGATGTATGTAACCCATATGGATATTGAAGAGGCCCTAGTTCTGTAGTGCAGTGCTCCGCAATCGTTTCCCACCTGCAACCGACCAAAGTTCTTCCTTAAATTCCGCGGCATATCAAATGCTAAAATTTGATACACTAATATTATATATTTTTATTTCATAAGTATACATACGAGGGATGTTTAGAAAGTAAGTGTACTAGATTTTTTTAGAAAAAATATACAGGATATTATTGATACGCTTGTTGACTATTTTTCCACGTAATCGTCATTCAATGCATTAGGTGAGCCATGGCAGACGCTTCTTTATGCCCTACTCGAAGAACTCTCCCGTCAGATCCTTCCCCCACTTCAGAACCTCTGCATTTGGTCATTGATTGAAAATTTAACTCCACCTATGTGTGCTTTCAAGGAGATGAAAAGATGACGATCTTAAGGCGCCAAGTCAGGGGAATACGGGGTATGATTTAAATCATTCAAATCAAATGAGTCCATAAGCGCCTTGGTTTGATTTTTTGTCCGAAATTGTGGCTTTTAAATTTTTTGGCAGATGGGGAATTGGTGTGACGCTACTGTGATAACTGTTTTTGACTCAGACGTGTATTGAGCCACCCACTTTTTATCTTCAGTCACAATAGAGCTCGAATAATCCTCACCTTCCAATTCAAGTCGCTCAAAAAAATCGCGGGCAATATTGACCTGCAGCATTTGGTGGGATCTCTTACTGACATCTTTCACGCAACTGGATACTACAACGTGAGTTTACGCACTACCGTGTTCTTGCTATGCTTGATTTGTCAAGATATCCTCCTCTATCTCTCAGTATTGCCAAACATTAAACAACAATAAGCCACAGCCCGTTATGATCACAGTACACTTACTTTATGAACTTGCCTCGGATATAAAAACTATAGTAAACAAAAGTTTCAAAAGTCTTTTAAGCATGACCGCTTTTCATTTCTAAATAATATAAGAGTTGAAATATTTTACTCACATGAAAAAGCCAACGGAAATGGAAGTAGTGTTAGGATGGCTTTGCCGGAAATGCGAGGATATTCTTTCTTAACGGAATTCCAGACAAAATTTAATTGACCACGTCACATCTGTATCGGCTCAAGGCACACCCGGCGCGGAGCATTGCTGTAGTGGACTGTTAACAGCACAATAATGTTACAATAGTAATTAATGATAAAAAAATCTTAAATTTACATTATGATTTGTATAAAAATGAAGCTAATCATTGATTTTTGAATTATACTTTCGTAAATTGGATTGGATTTTGTAATTATTATTGCGTAAGGGAGTTCTGTAAAATTTTATCAATTGTAATCAGTTTGAGTTGGTCAATTGGAAATGTCCAGGAATTAATATAAATCAATTAATTTTTGAATAGGAAATAGATTCATGAGGATACGGAATTATGGAACGCTGTCAAATAATATGTACTGCAGTGGAAGCCATTATTTTGATATACAACAAATTTTCAATTCAATATTTATTTCAAAACAACATTAACATTCCTACATTTAACATCTATATAATCATTTTAATTCTGGTCACAATTCAAGCTCACAATCAACGAATTTGAGTTCTGACCAAAATTCAGGCTTGTAACTAACAAACAAAACCTAATATATAATACACATTTACACAAGCTAAAATTGATAAATAAAAACAATTTGATAATCTCGCTGAAAAATGGGATATAAATTACATTATAGCATGTCTATTGAATTAATTTTGATAGATTTAAGTGATCTAGATATATGGTAGCAAACGAAAGCTAACAAAATCAAACGCGTAAATCACAGAAAGATAGAATGCTGCACTTTTACACTATAATAACGTAACCATCATAAATCAACACCTTAAAATATTAGCACATCATTACATTCATGTAATATTCCTTAACGGAATAAAAAATTAGAATGAATTATTAAACTTCTTATTGTACAGCAATAAACAGATTTGTTGGAAGAACTAGGCATCAAGTACTATGATGGAAGACAAGGCTACAAAATTATTTTATCGTAATTAGGCTTTGTTTATATGCTGATCGATATTATCCGATCAGTGCTTTTAGGCTCATTGTTTTGCCCAAATGTAACCAAATGATTATGTTCAATGTTCAGCTTGCTCTGATTTAACTATTTTATATTAACATCTTTTGTATCATATTTTTTTGATAAAGCGATTTGCTAATATTCCGTATTATCTAAATAATACATTAATTTTGAATAACCATAAACCTTTACATATAAATACACTCGATAACTAAACGATGGCTATAATATTTGTTTATTAAAGATAATTCATATGTTATGCAATTAAATGCGCAAATCAACAAACACATTTATATATTTTCTAAAAAAATATTATACACCGTTATAATAAAATTTAAATATTATTAGTGTAATTTAACCCAGATACAACCAAAAAGTATTTTTTAATAGTCTTAAAAACATTCATTACAAATAAATACGAGGCAGCAATTTAAGCAACACGATGATATTATTTATATTTGTAAAAATACATTTCTCCTGAATACAGTTCGCATTTAAATACGCTATACAATTGATAATAAAAATATTGAAATTCATACTATAAAATGTCTTTAGGGATCTAATAATTCAATTGCAAATAAATACTAACATAATCACAATGAAAAAAAAAAAAAAAGTAATTTGCTACACAAGACATGGTAACTAAATTATCACAATAAAAATTAATAATAAATACAACCCATAAATACAACCAGCGAATAAGGTTCATTTTTAAAATAATCATAAGAAAAATCAGTTTTAATTAAAGCAAAATATAAATACAGTCCCGTAAATGTCATGATTCAAAGCGTACTCGCGGAGATAAAAAAAAGAGAGAGCATAGAATTTTAACATCGCTTTGTAATATCGAAGAAACTTTGGCGTAATATGTACTATTTATAGCGTCATTAGAAGAACGCAATACAGTCTATTCACACTGAAAAATTCATCTGGAAAATATATGTACAACTTTTAAAACTAGTGAAATTTCAATCTAATCAGTGCAAATCTTGTTTTAATAGAAATTAAATAAGTAAATTGAATCAATAGGATGATTCGTAATCAGAACATTAAATACCTAAGTTTCGTATAAAATATATTCATTGCGTTGTTTATAAAGATCAAGCTTTAAACAATACGTAATTCTTGCACATCAAAAAATCGCACAAATCTCAAAAACGCACATTCTAAATTCGATCGTAGAGGATAACCGGCTCTTTTTTAAATCGTTTCAATCAACGCTACCTAAGTAAGACTATGAAATATTATAATACCATTTGCATCAACGAATTTGGTCCAAAAGTTTCACACAATGCCAATGCGAAATTATCGACTATATTTAGGATGAACGTACAATTTTGTGATATGATTTTTATATTCTTACGCATATTCTGTGATGCAAATGGCCGCACAATGAAGATTCATGCAGTAGTAGGAGTCGAATTAAGAAATATTGCAATATCAAAAGTTGTAATACACCTATAAAACTATATTTGTAAATTCACATGCAAGACATTTAGGATACACATAAACGACGTCTAAATAAATTTCTACGCGTATTCGAAGAAAAGTAGAACCGTCGAGATGATATATCGATATAAAAAATTGACATTTATTACTATTACGAGCATTGAAAAGATAATAATTGTAACATCTAATTTTAACACGTTTAATATGATTTTTCTCCCCGCGTAATTATCTCAGATTTGGTATGCAATGTTTAACGTGTTAAAAATAGAATCATTGCTTCTAAACTTGTTAAAAATCTATAAAATCAACATTTTATGAAATCCAATAGAAAATACTATACAAAATATTTATAATGGAGTCTATAATGTTTATAAAAAGTGAAAACATAATACATTTTGATAGTATACGTACGAGATTTGATCTGAGTATTTAAGTGAAGAAATATAATAAGTTTTAAAACTACAAGTCTTTTTTTAGTGAAGTCTTAGAAGTACCCCCTACATATGTATGCACTTGGATTACTTCGCAATATACATGTTAAAATGTTATATCACAACTCATGTTTTCTTCGACCGTCATTCATTCATGAAAACGTACAAGACGATTAGCACGCGCCGTATAGAAAATAATGACACGAGACAATTTTTCAGGTAATCAAGTAAACATACAGAGAAAAAAATTAAACAAATTCATAGTTTTATTTTAGTGAAACGTTTCTTTAGTGCAGATTATTTATTTTACAATACTGTATATATTTATATTTTCTTTCTACTTGTTTGATTAAAAATGTACAATAAAATTCATTCAACTGCAATGTTAATCTTATTATTTGGTAGAATTGCAATAAACTATCAAATCGGAGACAGTTCTTATTTACAGAAATGTTATTCTTTTAACTAAAGCTTAATTTTTGAATCAATTCAACAATATAATTTCAAATCGTACGTAATTTACATTATATGATAATTTCATACGGTGTATTGTGTAATAGCTTATTTTCTATACTACACATTGTACATCAAAATCTATGGAACAACTAATCGATCTCAAAAAAAGTATATAAATCTATCACACACTTAAACATCTATGAATCACATATTTAGAACTCATTTTTTAATTAATTAAAAAAATACCTAAAAATCACTTCGACTAAATCGTGTACGAAGACGGATTGAAAAATAAAAAAATTGTATCCATCACCGTATCAATAAAATGATAACAATAAAAATGTTCAAAGCTGTACCTGTGGAAAGTGCTTGAAAATTCTAAACCTATACAAATTGTTACTAACGGTGCATATATTTACTATACATGCAGCTATCGGCAGTGCCAAAAATATGTGCCGTTTTTATACTTCCGTTTAGAAAAGTTACATAAAGATAAGGAGCATAAGTTTTATAATTTTAATTTTGTTATACACTTTGAAACGTTATACACGTCTTTATTCAGTTTATTTTGATCGGTTTTGTCATTTGGACGCGTACAATTTTCGCTCCATCAAATGGAAACAAATCATCAATGACAATGCGGGATTTTAAATGCGAGATATTATTGCATCCACCCTATTCCCCCGATCTTTTGGATTTTCATTTGTATCCTGAATATTTTGCTTCTAAACTGAAGAATTTTTACAGTACAAATTCAAAAACTATATGCAAAACACGGTATGCGTTTTTGGCACTAACGATATATTGCTAGAATATTAGCAACAATATACATGCATCAATCTAAAGACATTTTTAATCGTTATCATTTTATACGAACACAAACATTTTTAGATATCTGTTAATTTTAATTAAAACGGGATATACAATCATATTTCATGCAACAATCATTTTTTATGGTCGCAGAGTGATTGAAATCGTTCAGCTAATATTGACCCTTTCGGACCGGAGAGCCGATGTACCACACTCTGATGTAAATCTGATTTTCTGTTAGCTCCGATGCAGCGTGTAACCAGCTTTATAATGAACCAAGCTTAACAGATTAACCTGTTGATAGCACACCTGAGTGGTGATACTCGGCTTATGACGCCACTCCGGAACAGACAAGGGAGAATAATAAATTTGGACAATGGTAAGAATGATGCGTGTATCTTAGTTATCAAAACAAACGCCTGCTCTCAAGACAACACGAACGAAGTCGTCGTATATTTGTTAAAAGAGCTTAATAGCTTATCCGATGATTAAACTTAAATTTATTGACGTTTAAAATATTCTTTAGAATACGATTTTTTATTGAATAGAAAGTATACACATTTATGAATTTCTATAAAAATTGAGAATGTTTAGATGTGTTTACGGCACAACTTTGCCATTGATGCATGAGTGTATGATGAGACGCAAGACATCCGTCTCTGTCTCATGATTTCCGGTCCGATAGAGTTCCGACTCACATAAATTTCAAAGTCTATAAAAAATCTTTGTGTTAATTTCGGAGCATTTTTAATAGTTACAATTTTTTTAAACTCAAATATATCGTAGAATTGCACGTTTATAATATAGAAAAATATTAAACGGTAATATCCTAGTAAAATGATCATCTGAAAAAAAAAATTAGATAAATATTATCCAAATTTACAAACATCTATTCTACAAAAGTGCTATAGATGCATTTACGTCTACCGACACTTAAAAATGGTTCACAAATTGACATACATTTAAAGACAAGACATCACTCAATTAGTATTAATTTTACGTTAATTATTATTTCCACAAGATTCGATGGACTGCAGGAACAAAAAGAAATATAAGAATAAATGCAGAGATAAATTATGGTTCACACAGGGTCGATATTGCACGCAAGTATGCGATTTTATTGTAAATTTATTAATATAACTATAACCAAGTAGACATCCTTTAAATTTAAAATATACATTGGCACATGTTAAATATTAAATTAAACAACGTTCGGTATGAAAAATGAGTATTATGAAAATAAGGACATAAAATTAACGATAGGATTTTCACGATTGAAAAATGTATGTCGCACGTGAACCATCAATATATAAATGACTTTCAAAATATCATTGTATTAAAAATAAACACATAAATACTTATAGCAAAATACAAACATTTCCAAAAAATTCTTAATTTGTACAATTGTATACATAAAAATATATAATTTCAAATATCATTGGTACAAGTATATTGGTTTAACTACAGGTAAAGCATTATTAATTTCATCACATTCAAAGAAAAACTATGTACAAAAAGATTTTCTTTCGTTAATAAAAAAAAAACTACACATTGAAACGATGAAGAATTTTACAATATTGTTTGTTTTTTGCATTCATACAGTAATACTTAGTTTTATACATTCTATTGATTAAAGAGCCTCATTTAGGCTATTCTATGCGAGTATGACACATACACATTAAGAGTTTAAATACTGTTGAATATCAATAAGGGAGAGATCTCACGTTTGTGAAAAAATAGACAAAAATATAACTATCTAACATCGTAGTACAAATATAACATTAAAATTCATTGTTTCCTAACGAAAGAGATGGTATACTATTTGATCCTGGTACATCTATCGAAGGATAAAGGTAATTCAAAATGGCCATATAGTGGATAAATGCTGCAACGGCTACGAAAACGTGCCATATGGCATGAGCGAATGGTATTCGGCCGTCAGACTTGAAGAATATTACTCCTATTATGTAAAATAATCCGCCTCGTTTCAGTTCTTCCAATCCAGCAAATTCATACTGAAACGAAATAAAAATAAATTACAAAGACAAAGAAAACATATTATTTACAACGTGTTAAATAATTTTTACGATAACTCAGATCAAGGACAACCCTTTATCAGAAGAATTTAATAAAACAATGCACTCAAAATCAGTTCAGACTATCTAATTGAATATCATAGATCACGATCAAAGGTAACATCGTAGACATGTCTGAGTTTTAATCATAATATAAATATAACTCATATATAGCGTAAAAACTTACATCAGACATTAGTATGGCTATTGAAGGACCAATTCCCGTTAATAAATAGAAAAATGTTTCGAGCTGTTTGTATTGTTCATGAAACAATTGCTGGTATGCTATTCCTAAGACCGCAAGTAGCCATACGACCCAATGCATTTCGTTCAAAACGACGTTTTCTTTGGGAGTGCCGATTGTCAGCCATGGAAAATAGGAACCGGCTATAAACACATAAATCATTGCTCGATCACAACGATGGAGAACATGCCTCATGTTGCTGAAAATTAAAACATTTTATTTAGTGTATATTATTTAGCAATAGTTATATTTTCATCTATAAATACTCACCAATCACTTCTACATAGGAAAACTGAGTGGAAGGTGGTTGAGATGGCGAAGAGCATGCTCAGAGCAGTTCCATAAATACTGGCTGCAATATATTGAGGCATGTCTGCCGATCTTCTAACTAATTCAAATGCCGCTATAATACTCGGCATCGTGCATACTCCATGTGTGATGACATTAGCTATATGCTCCACCTGTAAAAAAAATAAAAAATGTGAAAGAAATGTTTGGTTTAATAATAGTCATTGAGGTAACCATATATATGCCTATTCAGGCAATATTGGCTAATTTACAAATTGAAATATTTCAACAACGAATGAGCGAGCCATTGTTTTCCAGCAATATTTTGCTTAGCGATGAACAATGGGTGGATTCGTCAATAAGCAAAATTGTCATATCTGAGGCGATGAAAATCTTCGTGTTATTCATAAAAGCTGTCTACATCAAAAAAATTACTGTTTGATGTGCATTTTGGATGGATTGGGACATAATTTTTGGAAGATGGTTGTGGAAATACTGTTACAAGCAAGATTAATAATATGATATTAAGTAATTAATATCATCATCATTATCATAGTGCAGCCACAAACAGTCCACTGCAGAACTATGGGCCTCTTCAATATCCATTCACAGGAAGGGGTTACATCCAACTCGTCTGTATCATGCGTTCACCTCCTCGTTCGCTCGATATTGAAGGTAGCATAATCTCAGAGTTTCATTTAGAACGCTCACCCAGTGGGTCTCCTGAATGAATGTATATAGATTTTCCTCGGGAGACAGTGAAAAACTACTTTAGATGACCTTTTTGAATTTATCCAGTCCTTTCTTTCCTTGCATGTAGTCGCAGTAACTTATGTTGATCAATTTTTGGGTCAAAATTGAATGGAAGAGGATTAATGATTGAATATCAATGACATTGTTATGGGTATCATAGGGAGATAAAAGAATACAATAGTAATAAACTTACTTTAGACAAAGAAAATGTATCACGCTCATATATAACATGAATGGATGATAATATTTAAAGTATAAATGGTTTTCAATTTATTTGACCGAGGGCCAGTTTATGATCATTCATCCCTTCTGATTATTTAGAATTAAAGAAAAAACATGATGAGTATTTACTAACATTTTACCATTACTTATTAAATGTCAATTGGATATGATTAATTATATCATTATTGTCGTAGAAATACCTATTCATGTGAAAGGGTTACATTCGTCTCGTCTGTCTCATACATTCACCTTTTTGTTTACCCGATATCGAAGACAGCATGACCTTCGAGTTTCATTTAGAGTGCTCATCTAGTAGGTCAACTAGGCGAATGTATCGAAGGGTGTTTTCACGACCATCTCTCGATAAAGGGTGTGAGGGAATTTTAAAGACTGAGCAGGTTTTCACGGACTTTCTGGAGCATAAAGATTCCAGTCAATTCTTACCTCGCAAGGGTATTATCGGGTTAGGGCGAAGACATGCTTGATGCTAAAATGATTAATATCTAAAAATGCTTTTCAAATAATCAATTATGATTATATTGGCCAAATATATGATAAGAAAATTTTGAAGAATGTTTATTACTTGTCGAAGTCTTTCTAATAGATCCCCGATGAAGCATACAGTGCAAACCGATTGTAAGGATTGTTAAGAGATAGGACGACCATATAATTTGTCTCTGTCATCGCACACTTCCGGTTTCATTCCTTCTTCCAACTGCTTTCCGCCCACCATCAATTAATGTCCGGATATTCTACCCGCATTTGTTAGCATAAGATTCCCATACTGCCTACATTCTTCTGGAGCGCAAAATCATCGGACGTTAAAATTGCCAACCCATTTCATAAATTTGATATTATGATACAGTTTAAACTGTAAAAAATCTGATAATTTTAGAAACAGCCCTAGATGTAATATAGTACATTACACATGGAAAATATGCATCATAATTAAGTATAAATATATGTTCTCTTTTAATTAAAAAAAAAAAAAAAAAAAGATTCAGCCATATATTTTTGCTACTGATTAATGGCACATAATTAAGTAATAAAAAAACTGATTAGATCTTACCAAATGGATTACAGCATTGTCTCATAAAAGATTTCTAATCAAAGATATGATTAATTGCAGCACGATAAAATTGGGCAATCTATCAATATTATTTTAGGACAAATTTGTTATATCGATAACATATGTGGATAAAGCATGTTTCCGTGTTTTATTATCTATTATACATAATTTCAGATAATCTTTGAGGCATAATGCCGGATAAAAATATGTAAAATTTATATGTAATTTTCTGTAATTCTAAGACGTACAACAATTGAACTTTTCCGGTCATTCAATCTCGGGCCAAAGATCATACAGTTGAAATATGTACATATAATTTATCTCATATAAATATAAATGCTGTCAGAGGAGAAAGAGCAGAATATATTGTCTTTTCTCTAATTGATAGGACTTTAGACCTTGATTTGGAAAAAATAACTACTGAGACGATTAATAAATTCGAGCCACGAGTCTGTGCTAATTGCAATTACGATATAATATATATATATATAACGACAATATATTCATGATTTTCCTGGTTCACATTAAGTGAGAAGTTATAATTTAGAAGCCTTTAGATAATCCGAGAATTCTGGTTTTTGAAGGAAATTATTACGTATCCAAACATATATTATATTTGAATTATCATATGAAATATAATTTATATACATAACAATTTTTACATGGAGATAATTCAGGTATATTTTTCCCTAGTGTCCTGTAAATTCTGTCTTTATAGATTCTCCTCTTAAACGTCTAAAATAATCTTAGGTATATCATATGTATAGCTGCTGCATGAAATTATCCATCTTATCCATCTATAAAGAAAGTCTATATCCAATCTATTGATGTTACAAAATAAACAGATAATTTTGATAAACACACCGAAAAAGATTCTATGATAGATAAAATAATTATAGCTATCTTGCAGGGTATTTTTATTAGATATACATTAAGATAGTTGAAAAGATTCATTCTATCGATGATGAAAAAAGAGCAGCCATTGTATTTACGTAGGTAATTTTGGTAAAAAATATCATTTAAATTGTAATTGTGTTATCTTTGATTTTTTTCCCTCTGAATTACCAAAAAAATACAATAATCTTTATCGGCATTGTTAGAACGGTTTGATCGACGAAAGACTAATTATGAAAAGTTGCTTTTATATACATTTGAATGTTAATAATTGGGAAATTTCTTCACGCATTACTGCTGTCTATCAAGTGAAAGTGGTTGTGCTTGTCGTTTTATGGTCAGCCTAGTTTGTGGGAAGTGAGTAAAACGATATATGTACTACAAAAATACCCGTTTACCTTGTCATGTGGTATGTAATAACCAGAGATAATTAGCAAATTACAACAAAGTAAATACATATCCAGAATCATTACATAATAATGATATTAATATAGAATTCTTGTTGCTTTAGATTTATTTGAAAGTCATAAACACAAGCTCAGTTTGAAATAGATTTGATATAAATTGAAGTAACTTATGTTGATCAATTTTTGGGTCAAAATTGAATGGAAGAGGATTAATGATTGAATATCAATGACATTGTTATAGGTATCATAGGGAGATAAAAGAATACAATTGTAATGAACTTACTTTAGACAAAGAAAACATATCATGCTCATATGTAACATGAATGGATGATAATATTTAAAGTATAAATGGTTTTCAATTTATTTGACCGAGGGCCAGTTTATGATCATTTATCCCTTCTGATTATTCAGAATTAAAGAAAAAACATGATGAGTATTTACTAACATTTTACCATGACTTATTAAATGTCAATTGGATATGATTAATTATATCATTATTGTCGTAGAAATATTTATTCATAGGAAAGGGTTACATCCGTCTTGTCTGTATCTACATTCACTTCTTCGTTTGCTCAATATTGAAGACAGCATGACCTTCTATTTTCATTTTGAATGCTCGTCTAGTAGGTCACCTAGGTGAATGTATCGAAGGGTGTTTTCATAACTATCTCTCGATAAAGAGTGTGGGGGATTTTTAAAGACTGAGCAATTTTTCTCGGACCTTCTGGAGCATAAAGAATCTAGTCCATTCTTACTTAGCAAAGGGTATTATCAGGTTAGGGCAAAGACATACATGATGCTTGAATGCAACTTGGATTCACTCTTACACTAATTGAAGGAGTCTTCCGTCATTATTATATGTGGAAGGTAGCAAATTGTGATTTATTACATTTACATTACATGAAAGTCCTTTTATCAAACAATATTTCAACCCAAGTTTTTTTTTCTATTAATTTGGTTTGGAACGGTCGGTGCAAATATGATACAACGTCAGTATCGCCAGTATTCATAGTGAAACTAATTTAATAACAAGTCAAAAAGGTTCATCGCTATTATAATAATCATATGCAGATCGTACTACGTGCAAGTCTCGTTGATATTCCCAACAGGTTTTTATTTAATTGCTATCTGCATTTTTAATCATGTTTTTATAATTCGTCGCTTATTAATATCGTATATTCAATGTCATACAAAAGTAAGTAAGTATTGATTCCACGCTCTTAAAAATGTAGCCTTGACATTACAAATACAGGGCTTCTTACGTGCAGTTGAACGTTTTCTTGCACATCATACGGCAATAGAACATGTATGTCAAATGCAGAGCCGTCGATCATTGTACATTGCCCCCTTCTAACAAAAAATCATAATCAGTAAACTTGTACGACAAACAGATGCATAACTTGTAAACATAAATTTACATTAGAAAAACAAACATGATGTATGTGACATTCATGAAAAAAATTGACATTGTTATTAACAATTCTATTTTTGTACAAATAATATAAAATATGCTATTGGCACTTGAAGTTTATTTGAACAGTAGTTGAGGGTTTACCTGTATTGATTTAGGCATTAACTCGAGTGAGTCAATATATTTTTAGGGATTATAAATGAAGGTCAACGTTATCAAATCAATGATATGTAATCAAAACTAGAAGCACATGCTTCAAATCGAGTACAATCTGATAAAAAATAATAACGATAATGAAAACAATGAAACTTATTTGGAAATAAAAATTAGAGTTCCAAATTTTTATCATCTGGTTATGATCTCATTACGGGAAGAATGTTAAAGGAACTTCCCAACAAATGATTTAAGCTCTTGGTACAAACGTTCAATGCGGTGGCTAAGATTATTCTAATCCCCAATCCCGACAAGGGTATACATGACACCAAATCATACAGACACATCAGCTTACTCTCATTAATTTCCAAAATTTTTGAAAAGCTACTACTAAAGAGACTTAAGACTATTAAGAAAAACAATCTAATACTTAATCAACAATTTGGATTAGACTGTGAAACAAATACACAGGATCTTTAATAGAATCCACGAGGACTTGGAAGATAGAAAATATTGCTCGGCAGCATTCCTGGATGTAACTGTGAACTAAATATCTCAGAGGATAGATTGTTTATATATATAAAAAAATTAAACATTTGCAGAGAAACATGATATAGTGTTGTTGGTTCCGTCAAAACTTGCTTATTGATTTGCTTTTAAAATGGCAAGGATAATCAGAAATATGTTTACAATATTTGCAAATAATGCTTCGGCATATATTTGTTGAAAAATTAACACTCTTTAAAATTGAGTCGTGCTTTTTAAAGCAATAACAATTGAGTGTTTGCTAAAACAAATACGAGACAGAGAACAATTAGTTCGACGATATGATTTATGAGAGATCATCAGTTCGTGTGGGAGCGTATCTGAGATGTACTTAATGTACGTAAGCGAGGAAAGGAGGCACTGGACGTTTTATACTCCAGAAATTCCTTTTTAATCAAAGCAATACCCTCGATCCATCCACTCTAGAATGCTTGTGGCGTTGGGGGGTAAACAAACGTTTGTATGTAATGCCCTCCCATACCGTTCATTAGATTGCGATAAAACTTCGTCCACTTATTGCTAAGGATAGTGCTAGTAACATAGGCATAGTCTAATATACAAACATAATAATTTGTTTGTTTGTATTTTATGCACTGCCATACTGATTGCGATAAAACTTTGCCAACTTATTGTCTGCACTTTCTCATATAATATAGGTACAGTACAATTAACTTACAGTGGATCTTATATATAAAAATCAATGTTTATGTATTTGTTCATATTTATAATAAAACCAACAAAATAAAATAAATATTATTTATACTTTTCCAACCAAAACCAGTCATAGAAAAGACATTGTGTCATTCATGCCTTTTTGTTCCAACGATAATGTAGCGGCAAAGTAGATTTATTGATTACATTAAAGGCTCTTGGGTTTTTTGAATAGTTATATAAATCAAAAATGGCTTTAATTTAAATCCGTTAATATTTCCATCAAACAAAAGGTCTTCTTAAATGTTGCTCTCCGTCATAAGTCTGAATGGTCTGATTGTAATTGGATTTAAAGTCTGGAAACTCATTTTAGCAATTTTCATCTGGAAAATATGATGAAGTTAATGTGTACGACAAAATATAATAAAAGACTTCAATAATGCAATATCGGAATTTAATCGGCTATAACTTTTTAAATTAATTTAAAGCTTCAAGCGACAAACAACACTGGATTTTGTCATTGTTTTACGGAAGTCATACACTCGTTTTAATTACTTTTTAATAGACCACGAAGATAAGATTATGTGATGCTAAAATCAAATACAGATTTGTCGGAATTCCTCGTGCACGGTAATCAGAACAAAGCGCTTAAAAAAAATCACAATTAGGATTATTATTGTCATTTAACAGCTGATTGTATACAACGATTAGAGCGACGATAAAGATCGTTGGCATTTGTAATAAGCGTATAAAACATCTAATCAACGAACACAGTGTATCAATATTGAGCATATTTAAATGAAAATACCAGCTGCTCTTTTAAAAGCTGTGCAAGTTTTATTCGTCTATCGAGGCGGATTTATCCGAATGTTTTAATTCATGAATTCAAAATTGCATGATGAATGCCAATTCTATAAATTCTTGGCTGAATCAAAAGCAATGCTGCGATATAGTGTCATGATTTAAAATAGGGAAGTCGGATAGTGATGTGTTTTAAAAATGTTTGCTGTAATAAAAATGATTTTAATACTTATTTGAATGTATTGTTTGTGATTCTTTTGTTTTCATTAAATACATAGATTTGTATGCAAATATTCGGAATTTGATATCTTCGCTATTTACATGAACTAGATGCATGAAAATTTCCATGAATTATAAATATGAAATTTTCGAATTGTTCTATGCTTTTGATTTCACTTTGTAATTTAAGAGGGAAGACAAATTTGTTTGGGAGGTTTTATTTATTAAAAATTCAAATATTTATGTTGAGTAATTTTTCTTCGAGGATGAAATATATAATGTTGATTTGGGGTTTTAATTTACGAGGTGTTACGAGTGCATTACAGAATATCAATTGTAAACATAAATATATTTATAAAATTGGGAAATATAATGGGAATTAAATCGACAATCGCAGTGCCCTATGACTTGAAAGATATTTTTTTGCAATGAGAAGAAAACGAGATTGCCATTCAGAGTTGCGTAAATGTAAACAATGAACATTTCCGCGTAGAAAATGAGAGCGTCAGGGATTTATCTGCGTGAGTGAAAGTCGTCCCGGTGATGTAACGGAGAAATGATGAATGAAAATGCGTGTACACTTCCGCATGGAAGTCGGGAATGAGCGGAGAAAGATTGAAGGGTCGTCACGAAGGGTCGCATGCCGGGAGTCGAGGGCTCTTCGCTTACCTTGGTGGGCATATAGGCCTGACCGCGACCGGCCTTGTTGTTCATCCAGCGCACTCCCCCCAGCGGATGCGCCAAGGTCGCGGCCCATGACCACGGCTCCCATGGCGTGCGCAGCCTCATCCGCGACACCGCGCAACCGCGCCGAACCGCTCACGCAGAGACACTGACAGACGGAGGGGATCGCGAACACGCGCACACCGTCTCTCCCCCACTCGACTAACTCAATTACATAAACATTTTTAAAAATATCAACCTATTTATATTTCTTTATTCGGCGTACATTTAAAACTAAACCTATTTATCCATCTCTATGCGTATAAATCTTACGCATCTAGCCTCCGGCGTTCAAATACAAAAGTCAACAAACCACTTTCTTAAATTTGAATAACGTGACTAACTATTTCTTTAAAATCATGTCAATGACATTTCAATTCATTCGCATGGGGGTCAATGCATTATCGCGAGATTTTAAAGCCTCTCGATGAATTATGATTCCGTCGCGGAAATAAAATGTACGTATTTAAATTTGGCGCCATTTGCACTACAACGATACAATTTAATACAATCGCGTTGTAAATTTTTATAATAATTTTATCTAACCTAATGTCGTAAATATTTTTTTACAGTCATCCCTAAGCGTATACCATTTTGAACGCGGATCAAAATTTAAGCACATCAAATTGGGTGTTATGCTGTATTATTATTTTAAGAAAAATTATATTCAAATTTGACGTTTATATAAATAAATTTAAATTAAACTATTGTATAATTGAAGTGTAGTTGTTTTATAAGTGCAAGGCTGATATAATTATTCAAATATGTGAGTATAAACAAATTCATATATTTTATTATGGATCATTTCGTAATGACGGATTGAAAATATTTTATTCAGTAAATGATCAAAATGTATACTTCTTTTATAAAGTACGATTTATGGATCTGGTGATAGCATGGAGAAAAAAAAGGCAAGTTTTAGAATTTCAAACATATTTATTTACATGTTCCAATCGAATTATAATGAATCTCTATCAATTTTCACTCCATCGCTGATAATCGATACAAAAATTTCACTGACATAGTATAAAGTACATTTATAAATCTCTTGCAAAACACAGAAACTAAACAAATAGAAATTCTATCTCATTTTGTGAGAAAAATAAATATGTATGCGTTACATCTTTTCATTAAATAAAAATATACCCTGATTATGTCAATGTTGTGCATAACACCGTTTTACAAGAAGAGAGGAGACAAAATAACTCGCAAGTATAAAAAGGAGACCTTTCAATTTGTAATCTACGTGGCATAAATAATTGACATTTGGTCCAGCTGAATATCTTTAAAATCGTAACTTAAAATTTGAACAATGCCACATAATTCGTGTTAACTACGATAGCAAAAAAATAGTAAACTGGTAATATGCTCTACTTTCTTAAGCAAAATATGACAAACTTAAATAAAATTAACGATAATAATCTGTTTACCATCTAATTAAATTTAAACGATTTTATTAACTAATCAATAGCCATTATTCAGTAATAATTAAGAGAATAAACGAGTATAATACTGAATAAGGATAGCGCACACGAAAAAACAAATTTAACAAATGAGTTTATTTAAATACTATCATTAAAACAGAAGAAATTAGCTTTTATTGTTTAAAAAAAAATTAAACGAATTAATGTTAATATTTTTAAATTCACTACGCTAAGATACATTTTAGGTTTTACTCGCTTTCAGTCTAACAGACGCAATTTCATTCGGGATAAAAAGACATAAAATATATAGGGTTACTGATAACAGACGTTACGCGGTGAAATCAAATGTAAAATATCATATTGTATGCTTATTACATTAAATCTATCATATATATATATATATATGTATTCAACGATTTTGCTTAGCTTTGGTTAATTTTATAGGCGTTATTGATAATTTTATATTATTTATTTATACACTATAAGAGCTGATGTATATGAAGCATCACAAATTGGTTAAATGGCAGTAATCACGTTATTTATTATTAAAATGGTCGTTCAATTTGTTGACGAAAAGCTATGATTGAAGGCTGGTAATATCGAGACGGTTTATAAAATATACGGTGTCGAAAAGGCAAGTTACCATCGGTCTAACTGAGAAGATCATTTTGTTGCGTTAATATTAGGGGTATCGACGAGTCTTTGCACATTGGCGTTATATGCCGCTGTTTTGTTTTTTGAGGATGCATTCATCATGGTTGACAAATCAAGAGCATTTAAAACGTTTCGGGAAGACGAATCAAATGGGAATTTGGATGCGTAAGTAACATAAGTCGTAAACGTCAATGGCTTTCGCTGAGACAAAAACCATTTCCGGCTCGAAGCCTGACGATATTCAAGGAATTATTCATTATGTATTTGTGAAACTTGGCATATTGGTTTTCGAAATGCAATCGAAGTCAAAAATCATATTTGAAATATATATTTCGATTCAAAATCTGAAGAATTTTTCAAATGAGAGATTGCAAAACTTGAAAACCTGTGGGAAATAGTAGGTAGTATTGAATTAAATTATGTTTTGTAAGATTTTGTAAACAAAAATGAAAAAAATCAAATTGATTCTTTCATTGTTAAACAATCGCCAAAGACTTTTAAATACACCTAATAATTGGTTGAAGAAAGTTTTTGTAAAATCGCACTAATTAAACGTTTCCAGAAGATAGTTGAGAATCCGTGTCTATTTACGACAACATTTGGCCATATTTGATTAGCATATTATGAAATATGATAGAAATGAACGCGTAATAAATAGACATTGAGTGAATTCACCACAGAGGAAGTGGTCAAATGTGAAATATATTTACAGAGATTTTAACCTAATGTGATAACAACCCAAACGTTTGTTAATCGGCAACGGAAATTAAATTCAAAACAAGCCGTTACGTAGAAACGAACAAGCATTCGAAAAGAAAAAAAAAGCCTTTGGAACTTTAACGCATTATGATCTGATTCTATCTAAAACCTTAACGACATCTGAAATGGTATACATAAATACACATTGAAATATCAAATACACAGGTTATATATCACTTACGTAAGTATTTCTCTTAAAATGTAATCACAACATTCTGGTTGACTTAACGACTAACGCATCATAGGTAATATTAAAATCATCTTTATATCATACATTGTCTGCTTAAATCGGACGTTTCATCGCCGAGAAAAAAACGATAACGCGATCTAAGACACAGCGAGATTCATTTTCACTGCGGAATTGATGCGAATCTAAAAAAATATCTCTCATCATTCAAACTTGGGGGAGCTTAAGAGAAACGAATTGAAAGGGGGGAAATATAATTTTTTTACGGATTCGATAAAACTGTCTTTTCACGATGGATTTCATAATTTCATTAAATATTATCTTTCAACAATATATAATTTATAACAACTGTCGCTTTATAGAAACAAACTGAAATGTTAACATGTTATATTATCACAGATTATGGCTTAATCAATTCCTAATTGTATACTATGAAATTGTATCAATATTTATACTATGATTAATCCATATGGATCGGTTTTCAAATCTTTTCATACTGTTCAAAGTAAAGTTCACTAGGTCTCGCGTGGAAATGACATAAAATATGATTTACAGATGAAATTTGAACGAAGATCAATTATTAGGTTGGGGAATAAGTTGGTAGCTTTTTGACAAATTGTATAATAATCATTCGATAGAGCTCTTTCTGTTCTACAATTGAATTTTAAAAATGGAATATCCAGGAGGTAAAAAGCAACATTTTCGACAACTACTCTTTTTCGCTTTTCATCGACGTCAAAAAGCTGCTGAAGCACCCCGGGACATTCGCAACGTATACGGAGAAGGTATCATAAGTGAGTCTACAGCAAGGAAATGGTTTGCAAATCATCTCTCGGCTCAACAAATTCTTCGATACCAAACCACGCGATTTTTAGCAGAACGGCATCGAGAGATGGGAGGAATTAGTAAACAGCAACGGCGAATACACTACGAATTTATTCCCCAACCTATTTTCATGAGTTTGACTTGAAATAAATGACAATATCGAATTAAAACTCAATAAGAACGATATTTAAACAATTAAATTATCATCAGTTTGTAAATATTTAATTTATATTGCGTATGCAAATTTTTAAATCTAGCTATTTAACATCGAAACATGAAAAAAATGCTGTTATATTCGACATGATTTATAAGAGCATTTTTTAAAATATCATATAAAAACGCATTTGACTAAACGTATGACAAAGCAAATAGAAACGTTTTTATTCGTACATCACTAATCATTAGTCTCACAGACTACAGACTGGCATCGTCGAAATTGGATTAGTGATCTAGGATTAAAAACCGTATAATAACAGCACAGTGTTTTCAATTTGAAAAAAAATCAATCTATAATTTTGTTTAATTTATTTAAGCATATCGAAATGAAATAATAAATCGATCATATTTGTGACATTAAATTGAAAAATATTTCATTATTTTACAGTACATATTGATGAATAATTATGAGGTAGATAAACATGTTGTAAATTTCGTTTTATAAAAATTTATATTCCATTTAAGAGTACCATGTACATATTAAAATTATAACGTTTGGGATTTTTATAGCGCTCGTTTAACTCTTACAGCTCCTATGGCCACACGTCGTGGTCTAAGATTTTTTTCCCACCAACTCCCATGGCCACTACGTGTAGCCGGTTTTTTATCGGGCATCTTGAAAATTGTGTCCAGTAATTCAATACTTTAATATTAGCCAAAGATACTTAAATATTATACTATTTTTTTTATTCATATACCCCCGTTTTTTTAATTTTATTCCGCACAAACAATTTTTTAAGGAATACGCAAAAAATGGCTTGGAGTTGGTGGGAACTTTTATGAAAAAATCTTGGAGCCCAAAGGGTTAAATTCACGATACAAACTGACACCATAAGCCTCTGAGCGTTCAACGAAAACCATTTAATTCTTAGGCTATGCACGTTTTGTATCATTTTTTAAAGCATATTTTAATAAACAGTGGAAAATGATATTAGATAATCCAGTCAAATAGATAGAGAAAATAATCAGGCATTGTTTTGAGTGCTCATTTGAGTGTATGACGGTGTTCCAAAGGGATGGCAAAAGTTTGAAACTGAAGAATAGCGATGAAATTAATGAATACATTTTTTGTTTGAATTTAAAAATTACACTTAAAAAACAACATTTTCAACTGGATTGCCTAATAGAAATTAACGATCAAGTAAAGCGGCATAATTTGATAAATACAAAACGATTGTTAAAGCGAAAGTAGCAAAATTGATCCTCATTTATGTTGAAAACGCGCATCTATTGTAGATTTTTTAGGATTGCATGAGAAAAATCATTAGAAAATATCAAAACGCGTGGAAGTGGAAAAAAAAATTAATATCCGCGGTTTCTCCAGATCTTGTCTGTTATATCTAGATTCAAATTTTGTAAATAATACTTTAAATGTCATTTACATTTTTTGCTTAAAAATTGACAAACATTTCTAATATTCTCGTCCTTTAATATTCAAATGCGTCTTAATTGTAATTAATTCGGAAACAATTTCGCTGTCTAATTTTCTGTTACTAATGCCGTTTTAATAATAAATATAATTTTAACAATATATTCATGTCTTAAGTATTTTAAGTTAAATAGAAGATTAAGCTACAATTTTTCATAATGTTTTATACAAATATAATAAGTATACAATATTTTTTTATTAACACGAATTACACTTTGTAAGTTATAGACATACGTACATTACATGGACATTTGAAATTTACAAGTTTAAAAACAAATTTAAAAAAATATTTTGAATTCAAAGCAAAAGATTCATATGGATGTGACGCGTAAACGATAATCTATTCACGATTGAATAAATTACGTTATAAAGACTAAATATTGATGATACATTTGTAACTTTATGTACAGTCAAATATATTTAAAAAAAAAAGGAAATGACAGTATATTACATTTAATATTAAACTGATTTATACATTTAGATTGAATTGATTAGTAAATTTTCAAGTGCGAGACGAATTAAATACCATACTTAAATCATAACTAATGTAACCAAGATAATAAACGTAGATCAAAACAAAGAAAAATAAATCTGACATTCGAAACAATTCTTTAACGATATTATTGTTATTGTCAATCCGTTAAAAAAAAAAGAGAAAATAATGCAAATATTCCAAAGAGAGCATTTAGACAATAAAAATTTCTTTGTATTATCATATATTCAGTCGTTTCGTCATTAATAATTCTAGTGTTAAGTTTTGTTACACTTACATATTATACATATCGCCCATCAGTCATGTAATAAATATTGAAGAATCATATAAATAAAAAAAGATCAAACGAGGAGAAAAAATTTTCTACTAAAAACTAAAACACAATTATCTAAGTTTTTATAAAAAACCAAAATTAACCTTGTTTTAACAAAAATAGATTGATTTAAGGCTAAAATAAAAATAAAGTAGTATTTTTCTTGAATCGTGATATATTGATTATTGTATATGTAATAGGAATGTTAATAATTGGAACTCCGCTTAGAGAAACATCTAGCATGAAATTTTAAGTAACAGACTTCATTACTAACATCATAATTAAATATATATATATGTGATTGCAAAGTAAGAAAAAATACTTAAACTCTATGATATACACGCGTAGAATTAATGTAAGCTTGTTGACGTTGAACATTTTATAACAAATATTATTAAACAAGATGAAAATAAGTGCGCAGCACAAAGAAGAGCGAAATCTTTTACTAGTCACATCTCTTTTGATGTCGAAACAACACAATCACATTAATGGTAACGAATTGAAAAAAAAAATTGATTTCAAATAATACTATTTCGAAAAAATTAACTATAAAAATTATTAAGTAAAAAAATATACAAATAAAATTATCTTAAACTAAAGAAATAATTAAGACACACAAACACGCATATTGACACATCCTCATTAAAAAAAAGAGAAATAAGAAAAAATAACGTTAGTAAATATTTTACTGTAACGACATGGCTTGTGTAAATTTATTGACAGTAGCTTGGAGTTCAGAAGGCAGATTTGATCTGTCATATTGTGTATTGTACTTATTAATAACTCTGTCGAGTTGGCAGTATAGGTCCACAAGCGGCTTCAGTCTAACACTTTTCAGAGATTTGACGCATCTCTGTAATACAGTCTCTAATTCTTCTTTGTTAATTATAAATTTATTATCACAATCTGCAAAATAAAAAAAAAAACAAAGATTTATACATTGAAAAGACTAATCAGAATTCTGATTGGACAACTGTCGCCAGCGGTTTCAGACTGAGCAGGTCTACTATGGAGGAATATTTTGCCATCACACTATTCTCCCAGGAAATGTGGTGGAATAAGGCGTTGAATTTCACTGCATTTTCATAGCTTTTTGCAAGGACTATGATAAATCATCAACTAGGAAAAATTCTGGATGATCGTGTTGGGGATGGGAATACCCTATAAGTTGGAAAGATTCTCGAGGACGTGTGGGTTCAGATTGGTCAGTGTAGTATGTTTCAATGATGCCCTTTCAAGGTGATGACGGAAGTTGGACGTGGAAAGGTTCAGTCAAAAAAGCGGGAAGGGTCCAGCAGCAAGGGGTGTTCTGAGTCACCAGTACAGTATCTGAAGACGCGGTACTCGTGATTGCTGGAGCGAATTCCCCCGATAGACCTTCAGGCAAAGAAGAGGACCTTGGACTTTGAAGATCCCAAAAAACATGCAGGCAACAGAGATGGGATCAGTCCAGCAAAGGAAGGTGGACCCACTGACTTTATACCGGTCATAAGTCGGTGCAGGGCCCGGAAACAAGGAGAGACGACCTTCTGTTAAACGATACTGACGAGCCATGGCTGCTTCGGAGCATACTTGAAGTGGATTGGCAGGGAGACATCCACTGCATGCCACCATTGTCAAGCAGAAGTTGACAATGCTCAACACACTATTGATGACTGTGAGGCTTGGACGCCCCAGAGAAACACGCTGAAGCTCTTGGGGAGCTGAGCTTAAAGTCAAAGAGAACTCAGGCGTCAAAGTCATGGACGTGTACTGTAATGATTCGGGCACTGATTGGCAGCAGACACATCTACGTTACGCTAAGAAAAAGATACTGCACACCATGGCAATTGAAACGAGGAGGCACAGGATAGACGGAAATGGCTAAATACTTGTCGGTGCAGCACAAAGTTATTAAAATGTTTAGTTATTCTTTACCTTTATTGGAATGTTCTAGACTAGAAGATTTTTTTCTATGAGGAGTAGAGGTGAAAATGTTTGATGTGCACCGATCGCCATTCTTACCCGGAGACAGAGGGCTAAAAATAAAACAAATATGTGATAAATACGATCTTAAATTTTGACATAAAGTGGCGGTACTTGTGGAAATACAAACCAGTCTGTCAGTTTGTTTATGTCCGTCACCCCGTCCATAGCATTTGCATCGAATAGCATCTCATCTTTATCTAGTTGTAATTTCCTGACAATCCCATGATTGACTTCATTACTATTAACCTCATTCGTTACAGTTGGATCAGCGTGATCGTTTGACTTGGAATTGTCCTTAGATGACGCATGATCGTGCTCGCTCGGTCCGGTATCATTGTCCGTCATAGAGGGTTCACCGTTTGTTGGAGAAGGGCAACACAGTGGTTTATTTTCCTTTGATTCTTCGTCGGTAATAACTGGATTATTGTCCTGCAAAACAGATGTTATAAATGAGTTTTAATTTTCACATTTTAATAGTGATTTATAAAGATATGAAATACCTTTGGTGTCATTACTTTAGCTTTTTTAGCAATGCCTTTGGACCAAAGAGAAGTTCTCTTTTTCCTTTTGCGTTTATTTGAATTCGTGTGTAATGAATTCTGCATTGCGCTAGACGATTGTTCTTGATCTCCAATATCAGGTGTGTTTGTGTTGGAATCATGCGCTGCATCTCCATTATATTGAACCGGTGGGTTTACGGAGTTGTTTACTAAAATATAAATACACTGTGATTAGGACATTGGCTACAGGATTTATATGATGAACAAAGTTCGTTATAATGTAATATAGAAGATGGCATCTTTGGCAAGATTATCTTACTGGTATGATTAGCTGTGTATATGAAATTTGGTAGGTCGTTTTCCACATTTCCAGTTTTTGCACGTCGGGCTGCTATTCCACGACATTCCTCTTCAAAATCAGTATCCATTTCGACTTCCACAAGTGCATAAGCATGATCACGAAGTGAGCATGCTTCATGTCGTATTTGCTTGTCTGATGAAGTTCTATATAATAAGAAATATTCATATTGAATTTTAAATGCATTTTTTAAAATTAAATAATCAACGGAAACTATTGATTTTACTAATGATTTCATATATAATTCACAAATTAAATAGAATATAAATATTTATTATTTGTTTAATTTTAAGGAACTATGTTTTATATATTCAGAAAAATTGAAATCTCAATTAAGATGTGAAAATCATTAGATTGTATAATTCAAGTTAAAAATAAGTACTTCTAATCTTCAATTATTCTATATTATGTTGAAATTTTTCGCATTCGTTTTAGCAATTTTGTATACATATTATGTTATTCACATCTGATATTACCATATGCTTATATATATCTTGGAATTATAAAAAATGACTATGTAAATACAAAATAACTATATTAATACGGGTATTCCTCAATTTATGAATATTATGATGAAAATTTGTACAATGTGTGAAATAAAAATGATTAAATATTATTAAAATTGTGAAACATATCCAAAAAAAAAAATTGATGTAACGATAGTGTCAAAATTATAACATAAGCAGAGGATTACCTGTAATATTTATTTATTAAATTCTTAGACTATAAATAAACATAATAGAAGGTCAGCAAGACTAAGTGTTACCTATGTAATTTCATTATTGTCGAGTTTGAAGCGCTTATATGAGCAAAAAAAACAAAACGGAATATCTGCACGCAAATGGAGCTTTTCTAAACATTGCTTCCCGAATATTTATGATACAGTAGTTCGTCAACAATATGAATATTTGCTTGAAGACGTTCACAAATAATTTTGAGCAGCTGATAAACCATGAGAGTGAGAATAACCAAAAGTAGCCAAAGTAACCAAAGATTCGCTCATGTCGTGTCTGTCATTATGTTTTTCCATTTGAGGTATTAAGAAGACGGTGTTCCAAAAATAGCAGTAACGAGGAGAATCGTTGATAAGAATGGATGCATATTCTGAAGCAGTTATATCGAATGATCAACTCAAATTCATAAAATTTTGCTAAATTGACTGATTTATTGCACATTAAATTGGTAACATTTAGTTTGATTAACATGCATAAATTATTTTATATACAGAGTCTTTTAATGATTCGATAAATAATTAGCTAACATCCATACATCAGCAAAATGCAAGGTCTGTTGAAAACATTGCTGCTGTGTGTGAGAATGTACGACGGAAAAGCCCAGTGAATTTTTTGTTATTCAAAAGAATTTGACCTTTTTGCACCTTCATCAATTTTGTTGCACATTTTTAATAACCTATTGATCCAAGAGTCTGAATGACCTTAGATAATGCTGTGTGTTCGCTGATTGAGTCGGCTAGGCCCGATGAGGCCCATTTATGGATGAATGTGTGAACAAGCAAAATTGTCAGATTTGGGAAGATACCAATCCACATAAGATGCATCCCAGAAAATTACTGTTTGGTGTGAATTTTGGTTTAGCGCAATCATCAGTCTGTATTTCTTCCAAAACGAAACCAACATTGACATAACTTAGATTTCTTCCTCTTACTCTTACAAACAAAATATGGGACCGGAAACACTCTCAGACCAACAATTTAGATTCAGGACGGGCAGATCGATTGATCATTTGATGCAATTCAGTCCGTCGTAGGATTTATAAAAACGCATGGAATGGATCAGTGAAGCGAAGCAAATTTACAGGCTTCGTCACCTTAGATGTGAAGAATGCTTTGAACACCGCCTGTTGGACCAAAATACTTAAAGCCACGGAGGATAGAAATGTTCCAAGATATACTTTTTGATTGATGAGCGACTAATTCAAGAATCTTTCTCCATATAATTGACACAAAACTCGTCACCTTTGCTGACAATGTGCGTGTCCTGATTAAAGCCAAAACAACAGAGGATCTGGGAATCATCACAAAAGAGATGCTATGGAGAATCGCATGATGGTTCAAAAAAATTAACTCTCTTTGGCACTAGAAAAAATGGAGGCCCTATTTTTAATAAGGAAACGCATTGACAAACCACCAATAATAGCTAACCAGGGGCATTGCATTAATGAGGTCATGTGAAAGAAAGAAAACCGAATTAGAACTAGAAGAGTGAACACCGGTTTGTAGAAAAACAAATCCAACTTCTTGAAGCAATACGAAAGCGGATTCCGAGGGGGTCGGTAGAGAAAAAAGGGTGGGAATTTTAGTGGATAGGAATTCCCACATTACCATGGTTTTTAACCAGACCTTAAATCGTAGATCTATGCGTATAAACTAGAAAAATAATTAATGCTCTCAAAGTCAAAATAACGAATGGCATCCGGCAAATTCAGCCAGATTTATTCGTCAAAGTCGACTGGAATACGTACCACTATTGTTTTATTTTTGTTAATAATATGTATAGAGTATGAACTAAATAAATATTTAAGATTAATTATTAGAAACTAAAAGCATGCAAGTCTAAATAATATCATGCGCGCTCCATTTAAAATGAACTATTTTATACACACACACGAATGTGTTTGATTATTCTTATTCGTTCAATATAAAAATAACAATGATAATACTTAATAACACAATATATAATATGTAGTACAGTTAAATTTGTAAAATGATATTACGAGATACAAAAATAAACAGATAAATAAAAAAGAAATACCAAAATAACATATATATATATATAACTAAAATGCCATAAGAAATTCATGCTGATAAATGAGATGTACTTATTTAGTTGATCATACCTATTGATCCCTTTTGATCTAATGTGAGCATGAAGGATGAATGATGACATCAAAAAATGATATGAAAATTTGAAAAATAGGCATTGGTTAACGTAATATCACATTGTAATTAATCCAAATGATTTAATAAATACGCGACTAAAATTCTTGCATATTCTTCAGAGACTTTTCGAATGGAATTAAACAAACTAGTATTAAAATTGAACACTTCTAAAAGAGTTTTTCGTTTATGCATTTTTGAAACACGATTATTTTTAATTAACCTAGCAGGAAGTTAGTATTTTTTAAATTCTTAAATATGCTGCCGGCTATATAAAAAAAATCGATGGGACTTTTAATAAATAAATAGCACATTTCGTGTCTTCCATGCCAATTTTGTTAACAAATATGCATGATAAAATGATTAGTCCGATATATCATCAAGAGCTAAATTTTTCTGTATATCATTATTGATGTTTCAAGAGTTATATGTATAAAATGGATTGAAATGGGTTGTACAAAAAATATCAAGCATTTTTATACAAAACTATGTGAGGTCTTTTTATATACCTCTTGTTATGTTGAGTTGCAAGTTTGTCCGATGTCTCTTCGTTTTCCTTTGTAACACTACAATACAGAAGCATTTTTTGTTCGATAGTAAATTTTTTTAGAGTATGATAAAATATTTTTTTCCAGCATTTTATAAACTTGGCATCACCGAACTATTTATAGTCACCGAAATTTTTTGTAACGTATTATTATAATAATTTCCGGAGTCAATTTATATTAAATGGTTTTAAGTTAAGCAATCCTATTTTTCACACAAACCAAATGTGAGTCAATTAATAATGAATAAAAGAAACATTTATTTGTTTGTGAAATACTATCGACACTATTGATATTTTTTTAGTATGCCATGTTTTCATTACATATAATATTTTTACAATTCAGTAAAAACAAATAAATGTTTGAAACATTTTTAGAAATATGTAACGAAAAACTAAATAAAGAAAAATATCATTAGAATTTATGCACAATAGTATTTTGAGTAGTAAATGAAGGAAGTTATAGCAGTTTATGATATATATTATTACGCCGATACTCAAAAATCTATTGCATGAAATTATTTTAATTGATGATGTATTTAAAATACATACAAAATGTTATTGAAGATGTGGATGCTTAATTTATTTTTTAAAAAATGCTAATAAAAATTACCTATCAGGATTATATTCTAATGCATTTGCACATATTAAGTCAATATCTTTCAAAAAATCTCGTGCACAATTGTATCGGTGCATATCCACTTTTGTCATCATGGTCTCCAAGTCCATCGGCTCTTTAATTATCAGCAGATAGTCTGTAACCTAAATGATATACATGCAAAGTCTTAGTTACAAGGATACATTGTTGTAAAATTAACGAAAAATAATATAATACATACTTCATCGAGGTCCACGGGTTTCGTAAATTTATAAAAGCGTCTGTTAGCTGCAAGTTTACGGCATACATCTCTGAGAAAAATACGTAATTCTCGGAGTAGGTGGGCTTCACGTCGTGCGTTTCGTCTTAATTCTAATGCGGTGGGACGAGGTGCAGGCGGAGGTGGGGCTAATTAAAAAAAAATTAAGCTATAAAATCTTCCATTGAATTTAGATAAATCTGTATTTCAGTCTGGGTAATAAAAAGTTAAAAAAAAAAACAATCTTCACACACAACAAATTAATGAATGACTAAATAAACTCTAGAATTCAACATGATAATCGGTGCTAATGACTTAAAATAAGAGGGAGTGGCCACAAACTTTCAGTGTCCAATCGGTCCAAATTTCAGATCACTGACACAACGAAGTAACGCCTTGCGATTGGACGCCATGCCTGAACATGTCCACAGAACATGGTCTGCGTCCATGAACGGATCTCCGCATGGACACTGAAGTTATTGAAAACCCAAACCTAACTAAACGAGGCCCTAAATCGCCAATGTCCTGTGAGGAGTGGAAAAGTTCAGTGGTCCAGGACGACCTCGCGACATCTCAGGCGGTGCCTAACCGAGAGGAAGAAGCGTGAGAGGTGGCGGCCGACGACCGACACAGATCACCTCTCCCCTCCAACTAAATAAAACCGCTTCCTTGAAGCGACGACGGAGATCTTTGAAGTCTCTTGTTTAAAATAAAAAATATAGGAGATCTAACCTTTTGGTAGTTCTGTCAATTGAACTGGTATCACAGAAATAGGCGGCTCCAGAGGCTTGACTAGGAATAAAGGTTTAAGAAAGCCTGTAATTTCAGATGAAGTGGGTTCTTTGATATCGTAAATACAGTCTTTATACAAGGGAAAGAGTTCTTGAATCTGGAAAAAATAACAGAAATTATGTTAAGAAATTTTATTAAATAAAATAAAAACACTTAAGCTATTCGATATATAACCTGTTGTGGGAGATCAACGTAAGAACATTCAGAGGTGGCTAGCAATAAACAGTTGTTGGTAGCTGATATTTCCTGCCATAAGTGTACTACGAGATTAGAGCCTCCATCGCCAAGAATTGGCCACAATATATCAATGGACGGAACATAAACAATACATCCTTTATCACCTTGTGAACAACGTCGTATTTCAGAAAATACCTACAAAAGCACAAAAAGTATAAGAAATCGATATGTTTTTTTAACTTAAAAAATATTGTCAAAAGCGTACCGAAAGTATTGCTTGTTCGGGAGTAAAAGTAATTCCTTGATGTAATGCAGAGACACTTAATTCTCGGACAGCGCAGTGTTCCATAGACGCTAGTAATGCAGGAGCCAGGAGAGATGCTGCACATGATCCTCTCAGTAAGAGTACAGATGACCAATTGTTGCTAAACGTAGTTTTTCCTAGCCTATATAAATAATTTAACGTTGAGTTTATAATGAAAAATTATCTTGTGTGATCAACCCTTTCGGACCGGAGAGCAGACACGCTTCGTTTTAATGTAAATTCAATTTTCTGTCAGCTCCGCCGCATCGTGTAACATGCTTGATAATAAACTAGGCTTAATAAATTAACACTATATATATTCGAAATATTTCTTAATGTTGAACGAAAGTCGTCTTATTTTTGTTGAAAGACCTTCATAGCTTATCCAACTAAAGAGATTTAAGTTAATTATATCTAAATTTTATGATGGTCAAAAAATTCTTTAGAATACAATTTTTTGTTGAATAGTAAGTATGCACATTTGCAAGACACTCGTCTCTCTGTCTCGCAATTTCCAGTCCGATAGAGTTATGCGTATAGATGTACATATATGTAATTACCCATTTCTCCCTTGGTGAAGAGATTTTTCAGCAGGAGGGTAAAGTTTTTTGGCGATAGTTACGGCAGAATTTAAATTAGAAGAAAGTAGTGGTATCAGGTGTGGAGTAAGCGATCTCGCTACAGGAGGTGCAGAACGAGATCCTGCAGCAACCAGAGTCTTCATGGCACACACCATATCTTCGCATTGTACCTCAACCTAAAAAATGCACGCGTACAATTAAAAATAAACCGATAATATCCAACTAGCCGTTACATATTTATTTAAATATTGACAACATACTTTTTGAGGATCAATAAGTAAAGCATAATGATTCTTGTAAACTTGTGGATACGTGCGTTCCAAAGCTTTTAATACTGATTCCGAACACAATGCCTTAAGATCAGACCCTGGAAATGGAAAGATTGAAGTTTATTAAATATATTTTTTTTATACAAATTTAATATATTCATGGAAAAATGTATATATTTTTACCTCCATAGCCAGTAGTTATATCAGAAATATATTGAACAGTTTCTGTTAAGGGTTGGGGATTCCAATTTGACGTAAGAACTTTTAATATGGCAGCTCTTTGGTTAGCTGGCGGATACGGAAAGTGTAATTCTCTATCAAAACGCCCGGCTCTTCTAAGAGCTGGATCTATTGAGTCTAGTCGATTTGTAGCACCAATAATAATAACCTCCCCTCTACAAAAACATGAGTTTTATACGAATATTTTAATATTAAGTTTGTATCAAAATATTAAGTAGTATGTACCTATCACAGAGCCCATCCATTTCAGCTAATAATGTTCCAACAACACTAGTATGAACTTGATCTTGTCGTGCACTTCTAACAGGAGCGAGAGCATCCAACTCATCAAAAAATATAATGCTGGGTTTCATTTTGGTAGCCTACGACAAAACGAAAACTATGAAACCGAGCAAAAAAAAAATAACAATAATTGATTTATGCAAAATTCAAAAAATTACCTGTTGAAACAGTAATTTAATATTTCTTTCGCTCTCTCCGACCCATTTTTTCAAGCAATCAGCTCCTTTCCGCAAGAAAAATGATACTTTCTGTCCGCCCTGTATGCTGCATTCGTTTGCTAAGGCTCTGGCTAGAAGTGTTTTACCAGTACCGGGGGGACCGTGGAATAAAACTCCTTTCGGAGGATGTGTTCCGAATTTCTCAAACAACTGAGGATACATCAAAGGAAATAGTACCATTTCACGTAAACATCTAATATGCTCTTCAAGACCGCCGACCTTTATTAAAGCAATAAAAAATAACATTATTAACAAGCAAAGAAATAAACTTAGAGCCACGTATAAATAGAATGCTAATTACTGATGAAAATCGAATCGAGCCATCAAGTTGTATGGGTTGAATTTCTCTAAGAGCTCGATCAGCATGGTCACCGAGGGTTTTGGATTTTTGCCTGGAAACGCATTTTTTACATATTAATAAGTTGATAATTAAATGTGTTAAAATTGATGAACGAAGAAAACTTCATAAATTACTTTGTTTTCGTTTTGTTTTTAACGGATACATTTAAATCTTCCTCAGAATCAGACGATGAGCTGCTACTGGAACTAGTATTGGGGCTTTGAGCTGCATGGGGGAAAAAACGGTTATAAACGTTAGCGACGCCAATTAAACGAAGAAAAATAAAGCTAGAAGATTACTTACATCTTACTATAATCTTTGGTTGTTTACGTTCTCTTAGGCTATAAGTCTTTCTCATATTATAAGGCTTTTTTCTCATTGTGTATTGTTTTCCTGAAATAAAAAATACATGCGTTTTTATTATGCATAATTTACGTTAGCTAACACAAAAGTTTTATCATTTAAATATTTATCAAATAGTCATTAGTTCACCTTCGCAAGATGCAGATTCAATAAATGAGTTTCTTGGTTTCCGAGTTCTATTTGATCTTCTAACAACCATACCACTACCCGAATCTGAAGAGTTGTCACTTTCACTACCTAAAAGATAATTTATATTAGTTTCATGTTTAATTATCAGAGTGCACTATTAAAAAAAAATATATTTCATACCAGTTTCTTGTTGGCTATGACTATTGATGCCAATTTCTTTCTTTATTTGATTTTGATTACGACCACTTTGTTTATTATTTGCTGGGCGTCGACTCCGTAAACATCTATTATTTGAAATGTCCTTCTCTTCAATTCTTTGAATAGAAAAAGAAAACATTTCTAAACATTCAAAAACAATTTAATTTTAAATGTCATATAAAAAATTTAATATTCACCCGCCAGAATGTACTTTGTTGTCGTCTCCATTTTCTTCTGATTTTTTATTTTCAGATTTATCAGAGTCAATGGTGGTTGATCCATTCTCCCCCTTTGGATCTCGTTCTTCATCAGTTTTAAATTCTTTCTTAATCCTAGTAGATTGTACAGTCTTCTTGGGTGATATTTTATCATTGTGTTGTTCATCATCACTTTGAATTTCACCATTTAACTGCTTAGTCTGTTATATTAAGATAAAATGCATTATTTCAATTGAAATTCAAATCTTAATCAACGAAAATTATTAAAAAATACTTTACATTTACAACTGATTTAGGCTGTAATCTTTCGTCTTCCGATGACGAGTCTGAGGATGATGTCATGCGACTAAGGCGATTGAAAAGTCTAGGGTAGCCTTTGACTTTCAGTTCATTAGTGATCCAGCTTTCATTAAATGTGTGATGTATTAGTTTACGTTGTCGACCGCTTCGTCGTACATCTATGCATTAAATATAAATAAAAATAACGAATTATAAAAGCATATTTCGTTAAAAGAATTTAAAACTCACGACACTCAGATTCTTGCAACGGTTTGTCGCTTTCTTCCATATAGTTGTTCGGTCTTAATGGACGCAACTGTCGTTCTACGACTTCTTTGTGACGATTCTTTGCTACTCTGCATACTCTTTTCTTTCCTTTATAAAACACACGAACTGGACGTCGCCGCCTATGACGATAAAAAAGTATATACTTATTAATAAACAATAATATAAGTATATTATGAAAGAAAGCAAATATAATTATTTTAACTGTACCTTCTGGAAAACTTTTCAGCGTCGGTGTCTTCACTCTCCGGATATATCATGCGAGGCATTTTTATGGCACTAAGTCTATGACTCACTACTATATTAATTAGAAAAATACAATCATTAGCATTATTTATATCATTTAATCATATATTTACAGACCAAGTTCAACCTTTTGGCTGTAATGATCATTTTAAGAATCTTAGCGAGAAATGCTACCATTTTTAGTTGCATCGAAATATTATTTTGATTAAATTCAATTATACTTGCCGATAGCACATATCACCTACAGCAAAGGTGTCAAACTAGCAGCGTACAATAAATATTTTTGCAGCCAATAAAACACACACAACAATGCCTAATTAATATTGCAGATATTGTTTATCTGGGAAATGTGAAGGTTTTTCAAGCAATCTCTGTCTCGAAATACAGTTACAGAACTAATTGTTAATTGCCGCTAAAGTGATCAGATCAAAGCAAAAAAACAAGTTTTGAGCGAGTTTCCATTGACTGTGACGAGAGCATGGACATTGGTAGTGTAGCTCAATTAGCTATTTTTCTTTGTGCTTATGACACAAATTTCGACATTCGAAAACCCAATAAGGAGATGGATGAACCAAGACATTTCAACCTCTCTGAATGCTTGACTTGGAAAAGTACTAAAAGCCTTGTTAAGATCCAGAATTGAACAAAATATGGAACCGGATTCAGGACGGGCAGATCGATCGATCGCTTGATGCAATTCAGTCCGTTGTAGAATTTATCAAAAGCGCATGGAATGGATCAAGTGAAGTGAAGCAAAATAGCAGTCTTCGTTACCTTAGATATGAAGAATGATTTCAGCACCGTCCGCTGGACCAAAATATTATTATTTGACACGATTAATGTTCGATTTCGACGAGTTCGATGAACAAAGTGACCAACTCTATCCTGGTCTACAGTGCATCAGTCTGGGCAGAAATGACACAGAAATATGGAAACAGATTTAATCTGCTAAGAACGCAAAGAATAAGTGCAACTCTGATAATATCAGCCTATAGAACAATTTCACTGGACGCAGTACAACTTTAATAGATACAGACGCTCCTTCAATGATTGGAAAACATAAGAGCTTTATAGTTTGACACCCCTACCTTACAGAATACGTTTCTTTTTCTATCAGACAATAGAAAAAAATCAGATTGCTAACACAGAGGTAATTTTTTGAATTAATATAGAGCATTATGTCGTTAACAATAATCATTGTTAGTATTTCTCGCTAACAGTGTTGTAATGCTTAATGAAAATATATAAATTATTACATTAACTTACATTGAGCAGGCCAATGCTGTCTTTTTCTAGTAACTCTGTAATGACTGCGCAAAGCTCTGGGAGACCATCCGTCAACGGAAACATCCTTGGATAACAATATTAAAATAAATTATACAGCTAAAAAAACGAGGACATATTACTATTCTAAAATCGATCAGTGTATATCTTAATTATGCCGTTGGGATTAAATTTAAAAATATTTTTTGAGAGATCTGATGCGATTAAAAGTGGTTATACAAGAATAGCTCAATTGTTGCATATTTCTACATGATAATACTAAAAAGCGAATACAGCAGTAAATATAGTGTTGTTATATCAATAAGAAGTGCTAGTGATTAATTAATTCTAAATCGAGAGACGGAAGACTCACAAGTGAGTCTTTTGGTAATCGTAAGAGAGCGGATTAAAAGACTCATATATGAGTCTCGTCATAATACAATAATTGGGATATTCCTGTATAATATCTACGCCACCAAATACGACTATAGTAGTTCATCTTTTTACACTTTGTTAAGTTGTTTTTGAATTGCATTTAAGGCAACTGGCATTGACGAGATATCCAAACATTGATTTACCTTGTGAGATATCAGACGTTGCATTTTATCCAGTTATTCAAACAAATTTCAAAGTCTACTATTCCTTAGCTAGGTCAAAATTTAAAAACAAAAAAAAAAAGGGTGGGACAGAAGTATTCTTCATATGATAGTTTAATTTGAAAACTTATGTTATTCATAAGTATGCCAGAAAAGAAGCATTTGGGTTAATCCAATACATAATAAATAAGCCTCTTACAGAAACAACAAAAACCAGATTAATACAGTTGGGAGACTTATTGAATTTTGCAAATTGTAAAAACCAAAACCATTTAAAAAGAAGTATAGGATTTTTTTAAGCTTTATTTTTTATAACTTATGTTTTTAATTATAAAATTGAGTTATGTTCTGAAATTTATAAAATTAATAATTGCTGGCATATGTAACACATCACTCAATAAATTCATAGGTTTTTTTTTCCACCTGTTTGTCTTCATTTGGGGTATGAACATATTGAGTGCGTTGTTAATCATAACAGTAATATTTTTAAAGGGAAGTAAAACATAACAAAATAAAATAAATAGTTAATTAACTAATGAAAGCAAAAAGATCAAAGAGAAATCATAGTAAAATGAAAAAATAAAATGCATGCAATGATTGAAACAAAAGACTATATAGGGGCGTAAAAATTAAATTTTAAAAACTAAATAAACCCAACTAATTCAAACTTTAAAAAGATGTAGGAGTTCTAAACAAATTAACACATAAAACGGTGATTTTCCTGCACTGAAACGATTTAAAGTAAGAACTAAGTTTTGAATTAGTCAAATTTTCATGTTGTTATTCCTATTTCTCTCAGGATGTGGCTTTAATATAAAGTTTAAATCCAATTTTTAAAGTATTTTTATGCGTACTGTTTCAATTAGAAATAAAATATCGATACATATTCGCAGGAAATTTAAAAATATGCAAAATAAAATAAAGTGATTTCATGTTTAATACATACAAGCAATTTAGTCAAGGTGTTTTTTCTCAAGTTTACTTTTTAGAGTAAATTTTCACACATCCCAAGTCCTAATCAAAATATGCTGGTCCTTTGTTCCGTCACAAATAACATCTCAGTACCTGTATTTAGAATAATTGCAGAAAAATAGTAAGTATTAATGATATTAACTAATAAAATAAAATATACATAAATAAAGAGCATATGGAAGGAATTGTCTAAAATACAGCTATAAAATATCGCTAGCTATTACATTTTGAGGTTGACGCATAAAATATATCGGATGAACAGTATATAATCAATTCGTAACTTATGGTACGAGAGGATTTAAATATAACTCGGAATTTCGCTTTACAAATTTATAAAAATACAAATGGATCATCTTATTTTTATACGTTGATCCCTTCATTAAAAAAAAAATCTTGATCCCGTCACTGAAGAAAGAAGGTGAGAAGTACCATCCTCTGTTGTGCAACGCGTAATTATTTGTTTTAAGGCACGAAATTAAGTGAAATTTTAAGGAGACTTGAGGTGCAGTTGAATGATGCTACTCCAAGTAAGATCCAAGATCTAAAAGTTGAGAAACAGTCTGCTCGAAAACGGGCGGCTGCTTATCATAACAAAAGCCAAAGAAAACTGATTCGAGCTGTCTTTCTTCTGCTAGGATTCCATGGGGAGTCAGCCCTATGTCCGTGGGCAATGATTGAATCTCTGGGATAATGATGTGGAGTAGAGGTGCGCGAAAGTAGCTTCGTCGGTTTGCTGCGTCAGCTAACATGAGTTGGGAGCGCAGGCCACCCAGTGCTCCCATAAAGGGGTGTGTGGAACAGCCGATTACAGTAGTTGGTGGAGACTGTATCGAAGGCTCACCACTATCCTCAACAGTCTAGGCATATAGGGGAGAACGGTTTTAGGCTGTTTGAACGGCGACTTGTCTTCGTGGCTAGGCACTACAAATGACCGAACCGATACGAGTATCATGCGAAAGGGGTAGCCCCTGCAGTCTGTCATCTGCTGCAGCCCCCTTCAAACTGAGGTTGGACTCGTGGTGGCAGTGAACTCGCAGTAGTATTCCTTTGAATTGAGCTTTAAACTTTGTCCTTCCTTCTCCGCTGCACCCTCGGCTGCAATAGTCTGAAGCTGGTTTTCCTGCAGAAACCTCGCCTCTTCTAGAGGGCGCGAAGCAAAAGGGGTGGGCGCTTGGACGCTCTGTGCGCAGTGTTTCTAGCGGGACTTAAAGATCAGTGGAAGACACTCTCTGTGTGGCTAGTCCAGGGTAACCCGGAACAGACCATACACCAGCGCAGCAAATGGCATCAAATATTAATGATCCCCCAATCCAGTTAGTCACTCTCTGTTGTCTGTCCTTCTTCTGCGCACCATATCCAGTTAGGGTCTGCCGGTGCTAACTATGGTATGGTATAAGCGTATACGATGGTTAGCTGACCGGAGAGATGGTTCACGACTACTTCCAGCTGCCACCTTGTTTTTTCAAAATGCTAGGTACTGCATGCGGTGTCGCTGGGTCGTCCTGGATTATTGAATCTTACAATTCTTGGAGTGCCCATGTGGAGATCTATTCATGGACGCAGACCATATTATGTGAACATGTCCGGGCATGGCGTCTAATCGCGAGGTGCTATTTTGATGTGTCAGCGGTCCAAAGTTTGGACCGGTTGGACACGGAAACCTTGTGGACACTCCTTGCATTTCTGGAGCCTTCTATGACTTCAATAAGGTCATAGAGGCCCTCCTGGTGGCTAGTTAACTCAGTGTGCTCGCACCCTCTCGGAATCGTGAGCTGAACTCTAATACCCTTTCCCCATAATATATATATATTTTAGATTTATTATATTGCAT
Organism: Stenopsyche tienmushanensis; assembly: GCA_008973525.1. Taxonomy (NCBI): domain Eukaryota; kingdom Metazoa; phylum Arthropoda; class Insecta; order Trichoptera; family Stenopsychidae; genus Stenopsyche; species Stenopsyche tienmushanensis. The sequence goes on from WACJ01000356.1 coordinate 225,283, forward strand.
ATATATTTATGTATTATGGGTCCTCACAGGGCATGAATTTAAAATTTTCGATTTTGCATCTTAGCATGGCCCCGAATAGCGGGACCAATAAATAACTTGTGATAAATTCATCCAATTGTGACTACCACATATTCGGTCCATTGAATGAGATATTAAGAAGGCAACAATTTTAAAACAATGCTGCAGTCAAGCAATTAATGCGTAACTGGTATTCGGAGCAGCAGCCTTTTTTCTTCAATGAAGAGCTTTCTATCCTATGGAATAAATGTGTTTCATAATAATTCAATCACTAATAAATTTGTACAGCAAAATTCCGGGTTATATTTGAATCACCTTCGTATCTCAAACTCAAGTTTCGCATGGTTGCTCTTTGAGTGAGTGTACATGTTATGATAAATTGGGAATAGTTTATGGGTCAACCAGATTTAAAAGTCCATGCTTTAAATCGGGATACATCATGCAAAGTAATAAGTAAAGAAAATAATGATTCAAAGCTAAATTATAAAAGAAATATTGTTAAAAGTGAGAGCATATAAATATAATTGGGAATATAAGATAAACAAACATTATTAAAATAAACAATTTTAAATCATCCCGAATATTCGTTTATTAACGGGGAAGGTGAACCTCAAAAGAGGATACCAACCCATTCTTGAATTCGCAAGGATATGGGACGTGGATGGAGAGACCCTCATTTGGTAAAGGAGCTAATTCAATAAGTGTCATGTATGTCTTCACCTTAACCCTGCATTGCCGTCACAAGGAAAGAAGGGACTGGACTCAATGTACTCCAAAAAGCCATTTTCAGTAAAATCAACACGATCGCTTCGATTATCTTACTACTCAGTCTTCACAAATCACCCACAGTTCCTATTGAGATGTTCGCAAAGGTGCCTTTCATTATGTTTAAAATAAAATATTTTGCCTAATATTTTGATAAAAATTGCTTTTGTTTGAATTGATAACAATACTGTGTGGGAATATATTCCCCGTGTATCCTGATTATCCCAATCTTTTTCACTTGACACTATTTTTTTAAGAATTTTCATAGGTTTAAAAGTGTAAAAAAAAAAATATTTTTTATATAATAAAAGAAATATTTTATTCAAATTTTAAAACATTTAAAGGAGCAAGATTCAAACAATATTTTAATATAAGAATTTTGAAAATTGAGCCGTTGACGCATAAAAAAAATAGTTGTGTCCGAGCTGTCGGAGTCAGGGTGTGTATTCCCGTGGGCCTTTTTTTGAGACTATGTAACATGGTGCATTGGATTGTTCTGTGGAGCAACGGTATAATTTTTTTTCTGTTAAACTTGGGAAGTTTGTCAAGTGTGAAAATAAACGCAGTATGTGGTTTATTGCTTCAGGTCACGTGTAGTGTGAGCCGAAGTGTTGGGATCCAAAAGCATATGCATACTCGCTCTAAGACCGACTTAACTACCGCAGCCCAAGCTTCATTTCATCAGATCAATATGCGCCAACATGGTGCATCCATACAATAGTTTTAATAATACTATGTCTATGTTATTCCCACAAGTGTAAACAATAAGTTGACAAAGTTTTTTCGCAATCGGATGAACAGTATAGAAGCGCATTAAATACGGACAAACATTAATTTCTATATATTAGACTATGCCTATGTTACTCGCGCAATCCTTAGTAATAAGTGGACGAAGTTTTATCGCAATCTGATGAGCGGTATAGCAGCGCATTACATATGAACAAAGAGCGATAAATTTTTATATATTAGATTTCTTAGCCAGGACCCACACCCCCAGCCCTGACCTAGCTCTACTGAACGTGTTTTGTTTTCTTGCTTAAAAGGAATCCTAAAAGTGATACAATTGAAACCATCCAAGCGCATGTTTTATTGGAGCTAAAGGACATCCCGAAGAAGGTGCTCAATACATGATTTTTAATGAATTTGGATGCTCCTTGTATTTAAAAATATTCAATTAAAAATTGTCATTCAACAGAACGCTTTTTACTATTTTTGTAATTAAACCTGCTTTTAGATATCAAGCCATAATAGGCTTTATAAAAACATCAGGAAAACGAGCAAAATAAAAAGGTTAGTTTTATAGTAACAGATTGATCCCCTCATGTATGAAATTCAAAACCGAGGCCATGCAAAGAATGTGTTCCTTGTGAATTTGAGGCGACTTGTTTATTAGATATTGATTTTGACAAAGCGCACTATCACAGCTTTGCCATACAAGGCCATGCTATTCTCATTTGGTTTCATATTCACAATGTTTGTAATTGTATCTTCTTTGAATTTACGAAATATATTTATTATTTTTAACAAACCTTTTGGGGATTGCGTAAGTCTTAAAAATAACTATAAAATCCATTTGTAAACAAGATATTTGATAGCGAGTGATTTTGTAAAATTAAAATTCACTTTGTAGTATGGAAACATTACAAAAAACTACAAAATGGGAGATGACCCGATGCACCCACTGTTCAAAACAAATCACAAGCAAACAGACACAGAAAACATTGAAACAGTAGAAGATTTAGATCATTCCAATGAAGATGAACAAAACACTAGAAAGTGACTCCGAAAATAATATTCAGAAAGATAGAACAAGATGGTTCTTTTAGCTTACACATACATCCATATGTAACACATATAAATATTTACTTTATCGTGTCTCGAGTCCCGGGACTTTGAAAAAACAACTAAGCCGTAGAGGTATGTCATGAGCTAGATATGGGTGACGGATATTCTTTCGGGTACATTTGAGTTGATTTTGGGTGATATCGAAAGCAATTCCTTTTAAAAGGTTTACTCTGCGTATTTTTATGAACTTTTAAATGGTGAGACGCCTTTTTCGTGTTCTTGTTTTTATTATCAGACCTAGCATTTTTCAAGTACAAGTATTCTTTAGCTAGAAGTTCCCGGAATGTCCTTATTTTTATTTGTTACTTTTTGATACACGTCATGAGGATACGGTTGTTCTTATAAGTAAATGTAATGGCAATTTGCGATGGCATTTTTTGTTTTCCGAAGGTAATTTCCACAACCAGATGACTTATCACTTTTTCATCAATAAATGATGAAAAATGTTGACTGGGATAACATTCTATCAAAACGCCCATGTTTCACGGTAGATGTAAATGATTTGCGTTTATATTTTGCGTTATGCTCCTCATTCTCTCACAGTCTTTTGGCCTCAAATCTTAATTTTTTACGAAAGACTTACAAGTATTAAAATCTGAGAAAGACTCGAGATCTGTATTTCTATGAATGGCTGTTTGTTTTTCATAGTATCTAGCATGCCTTTACTTTGTTTTTGTTTGTTCAATCACAGACCAAATGGCCAAGCTTATCGATCTAAGATAAACACAATAGTTGACGGAAAATCTACCACAAGTTGCATTCTTGGAGCCCGTATTTATCTCGTACATTATAGAATCGTATCGCTATTTTAACAAATAGATCTATGCTACGAGTATTGGATTCGGACGCCACAAGAAACTTCAACAGTTCGTGTTGAATGACGAACGCGTTAAAGTACAATGAAAATTTGGAAATAAATTTGATTAATAATTTTATGATTTTAGAATGCTGTTTATGTAACATATATATATCACCATAAGTCGTGATAGTATGGGTTTTTAGAGGTACATTTGTACAAATTTTACTATAAAACTTTCATATTGATGTAGGATTTTTAGCTGTTGGAATCGTTAGATGATTATTTTTAGACCATGTTTGATACGAAACGAGCAGTCGTGTTATGAAATAATAAATCGAAGCACTCACAAGATGCGTATAAAACATTGGTTTCGTTCGAATTTGGGTCAAACGATTACATAGAAATGCGACGTGAGTCACTTGCTTAGCAGGAAAGTGTTTGTTTGAAATGGCTCTGTTGGAGGGCGTCTCTGATGTAAATAGAACGCGATGAGTGCACTTTCTCTGCGATGCTGAATTAGAGCGGGGGGGTGAAGTCACAAAGGAACGAGGGGCGAGGAACGGTTCACGAGTAGAGGCGTCGTTTCCGCGGAGGAATCCGGTCACCTGATCGTCGTGCACGTTGGCGAGAGATCTTTTGCAGTATTCCCTGTCGTCGACGTGACCGTTGACGCTACGACGCGTCTTGACCATGTTGAGACGGCGGGCGCTAGCGAAGGCGCCGCCTGCACCTGCACTTGCACATGTCAATCCTGTCCCTGTCCCGACAAAACAAAGGCGTCCGCCGCGCCAGCGCCTCTTCGCCACCCCTCCGTATCGAGCACGTACGCCCGGACCCGTTTGGTCTAACTGCGCATTTCTTTGCGCCAAATCAATTCTCAGCACGCGGACGACGACGAAAATAATCATGTCAACCGTGCTTTTCTAAATTTGTGCACGAAATTACATTTTATGACAACCTTAATGCGATGAGCTCAATCTAAGCGTTAATTTAAAAACTTTTTCAACGAATTATTTTTTTTAATACGAAAATTAAAAAAAAACATATTACGATTTAAATCCTAATATAATGCATAAATGCTCAAAAATAAAATATGCATACATCTCAAAGACGATATGCTATTAAATAAATATACTAAATTATTTTATATTTATCTGATAAATAAAAAATTAAGAATTTATCACAATCAAAAATAATTTAATAAACTACAAAAATTTGCTTTGAAATATACACTATTTTGCAAATTTTTAAAAATATAAATATCATTATTTAAATATAATTTTATTTGATATGTATTATAAAATATGAACACTGCCTATAATGCTTCGCAGTAGGTCATTCTATTTTTAGAAAACGTAGACGTCGATATTCTTTGATGCTGGCCTGGCTGATGTGAATTTATCACGAGCGTCGAAAATATTATTTAAATAAATTGGGAATAAAAAAAAACAATCGTCGACCAAAACCTGGTCGTTTTTTCGGAGTTAACACGCCTTTTTGACAGATATAGCTCAGTTCAAATCAAATGACTGAATTATATTATTAACAGTGTCACTGTATGATAAATATTGAAGATCTTAAAATATTAAATAAGATACATGTAATATGCATATGAATGTTATTTTTTTGGCTTGTTAAATGTTGTGAAATAAAAATATATTTTTTTAAATATGTATAATTTTTTGTGAGCTATTTAAAAAAAATCCGAAGGAACGAGTTGTCATTGTATTAAATGTATTACTTTTAATATCTTTGTTTCGTGGCTGTCATGCTTCGTTATTTGATATACTCTTCTACCTACGAAACTTGAAGAATAGATCATTCTATTAATAGTTTGTGTAAACTGTGTTTTGCAGGTTAGCCTAAAATAACTGGCATACTTCACGTTATTAATACAATACTGAATAAGCTCCTAGTACAGAAAGCATGCGTATATAGTTTCTACGATGGCGGAAAAAATGGCTTCGAATATTTTAAAATACAATATTGCTACACATGAAGTTTATGGAAGGTAAATTTACTCTGTTTTTGACAAGTTGAAAATTTCATTTAGATATTAAAAAAAGCATTGATTGAAAGCAGATTTAATTGTTATTGCTGCTTTCTCATGCTATTTACAGGGTATAAATTCATCCGTACAAATGTGTTGGATGGCTTGGATCATTATCAATCCAATCGTCGTATTTAATTAGTTCTTGAATGTCTGTTACATGATTTAAAATTGTAATTTATTAACTTATTATAAACGACAATCAAAATAGTTTGTAAATAGTAAGGAAAGCAGCCTAAAGCATAATTGATATTGCTAAATACTGTCTTGTTGTTTAAAATTTTATGAATTATATTTTTTTTAGACTGTTAACAGCTTCGGAAGACATTAAAATGGGAGAAGTGATATTCAGGGACCAACCTTTAGTTGTAGGCCCAAAGATAAAGTCAGTGCTTATTTGTATCAATTGTTATAAGCCTATATTTAAGAAATTCCATTGTTGTAGCAAGTGTAAATTAGCACCGTTGTGTGATGTCGCATGTGAGAGTTATAAAGGTTTGTATATTATTAACTCCTTTTATTATTATTGTCATAAAACATATATAAGATGTTCTTTGTGTATTTTTTTGCAGGATGGCATACGGATATGGAATGTGAAAAATTTTCAGGTTTGCAAGACAAATTAACAGTACCAATGTTATTGAAGTCGCTGCATTTAGTGACAATATTACGCTGTATTTTGTTACGTTCTAAGGACGATAAATGTGATTGGCTAAGATTTATTGACATGGAAAGTCACGTTGAAAAAAGAAGGAATACAGGCATTTGGAAAATGCACGAACGAAACACAAAGGTATTACTTGCGCAGATTTAATGATTTTTTTAAAATAAATATATCATTATTAAGTGTTAAAATTTGATGTACATTTTTAAGGTCTTGCATGAAATAAATCTGTTGGAAGGCGAGAATGATATCAACGAATTAATACAGAAAATCTGCGGAATAATGGACGTCAACAGCTTCGAGCTCAGATCGTCGTCTAACGATACTGGCGTTACAAAAACCGATTCCATCTGTGGAATATATCAACTGGCGGCTCTCATGGCTCATAATTGTGTTCCCAATACGCATTTGTCTATAGATCACAAATTTAATATGAGTGTTCGTGCGAGCGTACCTATCGAAAAGGGTCAACCGATATTTTATAACTATACCAATGCACTTCAGGTGTGATAATATTTCAATTAAGATTTATTAATAATAGTAGTAGTAAAATAAAATGCAATTCCTTCTAATTAATCTGCGGATTTTTATGAATTTCTAAATGTTGAGATGCCTTTTTTGTTTCCTTCATTTCATTTTCGGGCCTTGCGTTTTCCTAGTATGACTATTTTCTGACTAAAAGTTCCTGAAATTTTATACGATACGATGTTGTAATGTACGGGATAAATACGGACTCCAAGAATGCAACTTGTGAGCGAGCATTCACTTCTTTTAAGCCTTTTATATTGGAAATTACGTCACTTATTTTTTCTTTGTAAAATTTTGAGATCAATCTCATTATGTCGAATTGATTTTTTGGTAATTAAAAACCTTTTAGTGTAACATATTCACAAATGGAATCAATTTGTTTGAACATTCCGCATCGGTGATGTCTTCTTCGGTGTTTTTATTAAAAAAAATCCGACGTACCCTTTCAAGATGTGTCGTTAGTCCAGTTGCGTTTGACCCTTTATTTATACCTAGACATTTATTTTAATTTTAAAGGGAACAATCAATAGAAAAGAGCATTTGAGGGAAGGCAAATATTTTGAATGCAACTGTGACCGCTGTTGTGATCCAAGCGAACTCGGGACCAATATGAGTAGTTTAAAATGCACAAAATGCATCAGCGGTCTCATCACAATGTTTGAACCCACTAAAAGTGAGCAATTCAAAAAGAATTCCATATGGGAATGTAAATCTTGCCTATTCTTATATACAGGAGAAGAAATAAAATCTATTTTGGATGATATCAATTCAATGTTTGCCGAAATAGGTAATATATCATATAAAATCGTGTTAATACTGCGTTATATCATTGCATTGTATGTTGAATGAATATTTTAGATACTTCCAATCCAAAGAGCATAGAAGCATTTTTAATTTCTGCCGAACAACGCTTGCATCCTAATCATCATATTTTGTTGGAAGCTAAGCATTTATTGGCTGGTTTGCTAAGAGACATTTTAAATAGGTCGTTGCAACAACCCAAAAAAATACTCGCTAGGAAATTGGATATATGCAATGATTTTCTACCTATATTAAGCGTACTGGAGCCGGGAATTTCACGTCTAAGAGGTTTGATCGGTTGAATTATTATTGTATACTTTTAAATTGATGAAATATTCATTTAGTATATTTTTTATTGAATTACCGTTTAGAGCTGACCCTCTTATAGCATTTCCATCATAAATACAAACATATTTTTTAAATGAATATCAACCAAAATCTACATATATATTATATTAAGTATCTAGACTCTCATAGGGAGATTTAAATAATTGCTTATTACAGATGAGAGTTTTTTAATGCGTTACTTTATTTTGTGTGAATTTAAATTCTCCACCAACATGCGTTTGTATTTCATGGTGTTTTCATGGAATTAAATAGCCATGTTATACGAGGATTTGATACATTTAATCCTGGATCACTAATCATATTTTTGAGTTACTTTGAGCTACATTTTAGTTGAAATCTCATCATCCTGTGATTTTGAAAGGGACAAAATGCATAAATTTTGCATTTATTTGACTGTGCTTGAGAAGTACTTGGCGTAACATCTTCAATTTTCAATGCTCTTCTCACACGCACAGTATTGAATCTCATCACAGTCTGTACCAGAATAGCATATTCTGACATTGTGCGGTATGCAGCAGCCACTCTGATCGCGCTTGTACGCTGTACCCTGGCCATATTGAGCCTAACGCTTTGTGTTTGTTGTACGTCGACCCGTATTGGGGGACCTTACAATAGTGCCGAGTGCATTACTTCGTTGTATTGCAAAATCGACTTCTGTTTCTTCGCTGCCATGTAAAATCAAACCAATAATATAATTGTCATTCAAGGGAGTATCCTCAAGCAGCAATTCATCAACGTCATTTTGAGAAAAAGTATCAAAACCTTCTCCGCCAAGTTGATTTGCCAAAGTAATGATTCCGTTTAATCATAGCCTATGAGACTAATGATTAGTGATCTAAGGTTAAATTGATAGAAATGTGAATGTTTTTATTAGGATATCTTTCGGAATAGGCACAAAGAATTACTATTCATAAAATAATAATTGCTACTTTAAATACATTCTAGCACAGAATTATTTGTATAATGTAATTATTATTTTGCAGCTATAACTTTGTATGAAATGCATATCCCAATGGTTCAAATTACAAACAAAGATCACGACGCAAGAGAAATTTCAAACTCTCAACTTTTGGTATCGCTTTTTTAAAGTTTCACTGTCAATCCTTTTATTTGATGTGTAGTATCCTCCCCTTAGTATAATTTTAGACATAAATAATGACTGTTATGTTTGAGTCCTCGGCTTTATATATTTTTTGTATATAAAATTACTATCCTATCTTTTTTTGTTTTTGAATACTTTCACTCAAGATTTTCAACATAGGAATTCAAACAACCTGAAAATCTAACAAAACGTGATCATATCCGATGCTCTTCCATAATGTGTGCATTTGGTGATATTTTTATCGGTTACATTTTTACAATATAATGTGCGTGCAACAAAAACTTATGTGAAAAGATGAATATTACATTTTTATAACTAAATTTTTTTGGCAAAGGTGCGTTGAAGAAAATAAAACCACATTAGACATGGAATGAGGATATTCAAAATTACTACACACTTCGACAACAACAAGATAATGAGACATTTTTAAGTTGTTAAATGCTTATACTCTTGACAATTTAAGCTTTAATCATTTACAATATACATGATTAATTTTTCATTGAGGATCACAGAATTGAAATTTCATTTTCATGAATGCAAATGATAACTTTTTGTGCGCTTATTTTGCTTGAATATTCAATTACTGTTTGTTCTCATCGTGTGGTGTTTTACGCTTTTAAGTCATTTAACGCATCAAGTAATAATAGTGCACTTTATTACATGCATTTAATGCACTTTTATATCATTTTTCCTTGCTATATACATATTTTATTTTTAAAATTTTGTTTAATACATATGAAATAATAATTGATGAAATTTACGCTGGGTAAAAAAGTGAGTTGGATCCGAATATGAATTATAAGATCATTACTTTATGGATTAAGGCTAAATTTTGACGTTATTCATTAATGGATCCAATTCAATTGCATGAGAAAATCTTTCATCGTTTATAGAACGCTTTCAATTTTTGTTTATGTTTTGACTTTTGATTTTGCATATTGAATCAATTTCAGTGTTGAGACATTATTATGATGAATTTAAATATTTTTAATCGTTATATAATGGAATATTAATTATTTATTATGTGCATTAATAGAAGGGATTGAAGGAGGCTGAAAAATTACTGAAAGAAGCTATTCAATTACTTCTTTATGAGCCAATCGCGACTCCCGAAGGTAAGCTTTGTCGACGCGCTATAGAAGAATTAAGATTGTTGCAGACTGCAATCGAAGAAGCGACTGACGTAATGAATGCGAAATTTCCTGAAAGAAGAAGGCATAAAAATAAGAACAATTAAAGTTGATTTTTCAGATGTAGATTAAATTGTTATATTCAGAAAATATTGTGATTAGATCAATAGATTATTAAAGAAAATACATTGTTTAGTTCATTCCATGATATTATCTGATTAATGAGGTGTAAATTTTTATTGTAAGTGGAAAAATACACAATTTAAATAAATATTGAAATGTAAACTTGAAGGAATTTGATTATTTTGATGATAGTGTATCCGTTAAGATATAACCCGTAGCTCTTATAATTTATTATATGTTAATCTATTTTAAATATTTATTTTTTCTAGAGAAATAAAGTCCGAGTGGGATCGTTCATTTTGTCATCACCAAATTCCATAAAAGAGGATTTCATCTAAAGAAATCTGAGATTATTGTGTAAAAGTAAATGCGTCCTTGGCGAAATATAATTAAATTACGAATTTCTCGGAATAGTAGTGGGAGGTAAATTAAAAACTCTTATAAATAATGTTATTTTTTATACTCGCTTCAGGTTTCAACTTTGAATTAATTTGGCCTGGGAAATGAAAATCAACCCTTTCGTTCAATGTTGACATCGTTTAAATGTCAAGGGTCCCTTTAAGTCTAATGAAAGCTCTCCTACCCTTCGTTTGATGTAAGAAAACGTTACCCTAAAAATTTCGGCCGATTAAGTTCGTCAAACAAATGGACTCTTTCTCGCATAGACGAAAAAATAACATCCCCATAATACGCTTTTTTAATTCCACGCTCATAATACACGCCGAATAATATCGAGATTTACTTCGAAAAAAAAAAGGTTTTCGGATTAACGCCACGATTGCATAACTGCGAAAAGGACCCCAAAAAATTCGCCAAAGTTGGACATGGAAAAGTGGAGCTGGATTGAGTGGCCACACACATTGGAAGGTATTATTTTCCCCGACCATTGCCAGGTCCTGTCGTAAGGATGACATTAAAGAAATGGCGCACGTTGCAAAAATAAATTAAAAGTTGCGTTTTTCCTTCGTCAAGTCACCCCCTTCTCAGGACGCAGCCTTCAGTACCGCACGTCCAATCCTGCAATCAGTGGCGTCCTGGGAAATTCAATATTATTTCTACGATTCCTCTATCGATCGATTTTGTGCCATAAATTCAATTATTAGATGTATTGAAAAGTCTTTGCCGATTTAACATAATTTCCATAATTATTACCAAGTTTTTCAATTCTTCTTTTGAAAAATTCTTCTAATTTTGAGTCGAAATATGTATAAACTTGCGGGTCGTCAACAGAGCCGTATGGGGACGGAGTGACCATAAGGTTTGTATGCTCAATCGGTCCGCTTTTCGGATCGCTGAATGAGCGGCCTGCGATCGGATGCCATACCTGAATATTATAAAACCGGACAGAGTCGATCAGTGTTGGTGCATGTAAAGTAGAATGGCTGAGTAAAATAAAAACAGTCGTCAATCCAGGCTTCGGACTCGAAATGGTTTTTGTCTCAACAAAAGCCATCGACGTTTACGACTTATGTTGTTATAAACAACATTTTTTTCATCCCCAGTCACAATTCGGTACAAAAATGGACGAACTTTTTATCTTGACAACAAAACTTTGCACGTGTTTCGTCGCTATTTTTTGTTATCGTCGGACAGCTCGTGCGGCATCCAAACGCCCAATCGATTCATCCTCTACATATAATTTTTCGATAGTTAATCGAGGATCGACACGTTGTAATGTTAATACTTCACCGTAATTTTTATTTATTGTAGTCTTGGTGGTGTTTTATTACTGTGCGGATGCTTGTTGTGTCCGACGAATACTAGGAAATTTAAATAGTCTGCCAAACTAAATAGTGTATTTGATATTATGCTTGGTGTCTTTAACAATATTTATTTATGTATTATAGTTAACCCGTAAAGGAGTACTATCCCAGGGCCTGGGACCCCCCCACCACTATTCAGAAAGAGCACTCTTGTACACTGAGCTCGGAGACAGACAGAGACTCCCGCATATATCGCACGATTGTATAGATCGTTAGCCCAAATTTATCGACTAAGGCCTGATCCACACTATGGTGCCGGTAACGGTTCGATCTCGCTCTCGGTCTCGGTCCGGTCAAATATTCTCATACAAAAAACGGGATTGGAACGATCCTATAGTGTGAATACTCTGATTGTTTCTTGTGTAAGAATATTTGATCGGACCGAGACCGGAGCGAGATCGAACCGTTACTGGCACCATAGTGTGGATCAGGCCTAATAATGATTTCGATTTCAAGATTGTTATTTGTTTACGCAAAGAAACGACAGGATATCTTATCTGACAGTCACTGATGATGAGTCATATGAATCGATTTCTTGTGTATTGTTTATGTAAAGAAAGGAAGTGGTCTTGTATACATACTATCAACAGTGTTTATTTACAATTGACTGCCTCGAATTGAAGATTGTATTACGCTGATAGGAGCTGACATAAAGCAATCGGCGCAAAGCGATTATGGCATCAACGACTTCATCGATTTTAAATTTGCTCACTCCTCAAAAGGTTAAAATCTGAAAAATGTACACATGTATTATGGCTTGTTGTAGTTCTTTTTTTTGACATTGCCATCTATTTTATGGAATTATTATAATTTAACCACTCACCGGTGAGTCGCTTTGTTTTTTCTTTTATGGAGCGATTGGAATTTCCTTACGGAACATGAAGAAAAACGTGATTTTTTAAATATAAATTCTATGAAAAAAATCTGGGTCTGGCCAGACCTCTTTCATTGTCTCTATGTGTGTAAATAGAAATACCCTTTTTTGCAAATGCAGATGGCAAAGTCGTATCGTAAAGGTACCCCTACACGTCTAAACATTCTCAATATATTTCATAGAAACTCATAAATATTCATACTTACTATTTAATGAAAAATCGTATTCCAAAGAATCTTTTGACTGTCATAAAATTCAGGTATAGTTAGTTGAAATCGCTATCGTTGGATACGCTATAAAGCTCTTTCAACAAAGATAAGACGATTTTTGTTCGTGTTGTCTTGAGAGCAGGCGTTTGTTTTGATAATTTAGATACACGCATCATTCTTATCGTTGATCAATTTTGTTATTCCCCCTTGACTATTCTGGAGTGAGTATTAGTGACGCCACTAGCCGATTATCATCACTCCTTTGCAAAATCTACTCCTTCAGAAGTAAAGTGGCAGGCTTGCACGGTAAGCCTGCCCTTTTATTTTCGCAACACATTAATAAGCAAAAATAGCACTATTGGGATCTATCTAAAAGTGTATTTACATTACAATATTAAATAATTTATAAAGGCTAGGAAAAAATTATTTAGTAACAATTGGTTATCTGTATTCTTACTGAATTTACATTAGAGCGTAGCGTGTATGTTCTCCGGTTTGAAAGGGTTAAGACACAATCGTCTTTAGATAATAAAATATACAAGTCAAACAACTTTTACTACGCATTTCTAATTTCTTTAAAGTCGCTAGCATTTAATAGTTAATAATGATTTTTTAGGAGACTAAATCTGTATTTAAGTCCTGAATTTTTGCAATAAGTCTCACAAATAACGCATTATTATATTTATAATATAAATTGATAAATTTAATACATTTTTTGTGGTCGATATTCGACGGCACTGTGAAGAAATCTCCCTCTTTTTTAACGAAAACGCGTTGTTTTAGGCTTCGCGAAATCTTGACTCTTAATTACTTTCCCTTGTATGTAAGGAGTGGGTGGGCACCCCAACAGGAAATGTTTACTTGGTTTTCCATCAGGTTTTGAACGTGTTGGATATTCGACAAAAAAATTAAAAAACCCCGAGGAAAATTCGTGGAAATGAATGAACTTGAGAAAAGCTCGGAAACTCATTCCATACTCGTACGTACTTTATCGACATACCCCGTGTAAAATATAGATGGGATTTTCATACAAACAACAAAAACAATGAATTGATGAAATCCGAATATTATATTCTATTTAAATTGCATTATCGTTTACTCGATGGGAAAACAATATTTTTTTGTATTTATACAAGTTCTTATATTTCCGATCCTTTCACTTCAAAGAAAAGTCAGAGTAAACTTGAAAGATTTCTATAAAAGAATCTCTCGAATAAAAAGCGATTTATCAATTAAAAATATCGAATTTCAATACTTTTGGGCGCGTTCGTTAATTAAAATATAATTTCAGAACGGGGGATTGAATCGTAATGATTTTAGGAGGATCATCATCATCGTTGATGATTCGAGTGCCTCATATACGATGCGGGTTTATGTTTGCGACCCACCCCTATGCGAACGTGTGGACGTATATATATTAACTTTATCCTTCGTCAAATTTTACACTCACCGAAGGGATGATAATTAAAAAGAGGGAAGAAGAAACAAGTGCACTCGAAATGAAGAAAATGCTGAAGAGGCGAGAAGATGGTGCGTGAAATGGGATTTTTATTTTTACTTGTGGAGTGGATGATCCGGGCAGGCGAAGAAATTTAACAAAAATGTCCACCTTCGCGCAGATTTGTCGCGGTGAACAATTATAAATTTCGCAGGCAAGCTTTTGGGATATTTACAAGCTTAAGTAGGCTTAATTAAAAAGATTTTGCAATAATTTATTTAAAAAAAAGCACTCCTTTGGGCCAAATAGCCTTTTTAAGATGCCATATCCGTTATAGGACGCAAACAATCTCTATAATATCTATGAATTAATCGTGAAATATAGATCCAGTTGACGAAAGATATATTAGGTTATACCGAAAGAAGTCTCTAGTGATAATTTGACTTGTGTCGGAAAAATTGACTTGTGTGAAATGAACACATTTTAACCCCTTAAAGAGGTAAGACACAGAGTTGTGTCCAAATTCCAGAAATTCAGAAAGAGTATTCTTACACGTTGAGCTCAGAGACAGATAAAGACGGAGGTTGTATTGCGTACATCGTACGATTGTATAGATCTTCAACCCAAATTTATCGACTAATAATGATATGTAAATGATATATGAATCGATTTTAAGTCTATTGTTTATGTTTACTTGAATAAATGATCGAACATTGTGTGCTATCGACAGTGTTTATTTGTTTATGCACAAGCTTCATACACGCTGCGACGGTCCTGACAGATAAGTGGATTTATACGGATGATAAGTGGCGGACATACAAATATAGCATCTAGGTTTATGACGATTTAATATTAGCTCTCTATTCAAAAAGTTAAATGCATCGCAGCATATCTTCATCATCACCATTTGAGGGTCGTCCTGATTCAGCTGTATTCATATTTAGTTTATCGCTATCATCAATTATTGCTTGCACTGTTATTATACTATTGAAATATAATAAAATTGTCTATATTATATCTGTGGGAACGCTTCAAAATGTTAATTGTTTGGTTCATAGACTATCATTGTCATTAATCATCAATTAATTAATTGTTGGCAATATTGACATGAAGTCATTGTGAAATTTTAATGTTGGATTATGATAAATTTTGGCATTTGATTTTTGGCAAGATGATTAATCAGAAATATGAACGATACCACATACGAGGGTAGTCCCAGAAGTACCCGACCTAATAAAGAAAACACAAAATAATTGGATTTTTTTCCCAACGAGTTGGATCTTTGAGTTCGTCGAGTCTCTTCGTTGAGTTCTTCAAATAGCTATCAAACTGACGCCGTGACTTACAAATAGAACTGTCTTCGCCCTCTTTGGAGCCGATTCTTTTCTTTCAGTCCATTGTTTCAGTTGTAAAGTGATAGATCTATGTTTCATCCATGGTTACGAATCAATATAAAAACTTGGTGTTATTGCTGTGAAAAATTGCCAATAACACGATTGATAATATCACATACAATAATCACGATGTTGTGTTTGTTCCATTGTGAGCAAACGCGGCACCCATCTTGCGCACACCTTTCTCATGTCAAAAATTTCGTTTTAATTCTGCCACCAAAACATTTACCGTTGTAAACGAAGGAGCACACTCCCCCAGAATAGAATCTAGCTAGACTTTGATATTGGTTGGATTCCGGCCTTTCAAATAAAAGTATTGTATCACTGATGACTATATTTTTCGATATTTACAAATTTACTGACAACTTTAATTGTTGATGGCTACCAAAAAATACTAAACAAGTTAGCGTCTTCAAACTTGAAACATATTTTTAAAACAACAGTCGTCGTTTATATATCAGATCGGGTACTTCTGGGTGTAACACGACACGAGGGGTCCCAAATAATCGTAAATTCAATTATTCGAATAACGAATAGTGAAGTTGGTAAAATATTCGAAAATTTTATATACTGGATGTTTGGCGTATGAAGCGATTGTATTCCGTGTTTGTACGGTCTCTAGATCTGACACCAGTGGATTTACTTATCTGGAGACGTGCCCTATTCTGTGCCTCGCTATGGTCTTCAGATCTGACACCACTGGATTTCTTTGTCTGGAGACGTGTCTTATTCTGTGGTTCGCACAGTCTCCAGACCTGACACCACTGGAATTCTTTGTTTAGGGACATGCTGATTTTCTCGCAAAGGAAAAGTGTGCCACGTTTTCTAATTGGTCAATGATTGACCGTGATTAAGAAAGGTACAAGTTCAGCTATTTAACGTTAATTACGTTATTTATTAAAAATGCATCCAAGATTTCAAATAAGTTGCATTTACTTGAATTTTCTAAATTACTTAACAACAAAAAAAAAACCCGAATAATATCCGATTAATTTTATAAATATTCGAATATCGAATATTCGATTGTGATCTCTAAACACGACCCATGTATTATTTTATTTTTCGTTATTTATTTCATGATAATATAGATCATTTTGTAACTTAAATAGGCAGGGTGCAAATGTGACAGTTCAAACGTTCCAATTATAATTGACATTTCTATTTTCGAACGGCGCGCATTTCCGTGCGGTCTTAATGCATTTTTTAGTCGTCCATCAACGAACGCACGCATCGACGTTCGACGCGGGGGGACGAACGAACATATTTTATTCATGCATGTTGGATTTGCTCATTGGCAGCGCTTTAAATCGAGAAACAATTCGTGCTTTTTTTATGACGGCGTGCCCTCCAATATGTTTTATTATTGCAATCAGCGCACGCCGATAGAATACGTAGAATGCGAGGCACAAAAGAGGAGAAGAGCACTCGCGAAAACCCTGTGTCATACACACAGAATCCCACCAACACAGATGCGTGTGCATAATTATCAGAGACGCTCCGTTGTAAGCGAATAAGAAAATATATAAGTGTATAGATGAATCTTTTCTTTTACGCGTCTTTCTTTCCCTGTCTTGTCCCTTTCTCCTGACGCCCCCCACGTGGGAGAATGAAAACTCCCGTTTTTGCATCTCCCTTGGAGCCAACACCCCCCCTCTGGTTCTGGTACAATCCGATTAAGACAAGCGGGAGAGAATCCATCGCGTCCTTGCCATATATAAGTTTCAACCGAGCAAACACAAAGTACTTTTTCATTTTAATATAATAAATATATTTTCCTCGCGCACGTACATTAGCCACCCCCCTTATTAACGCGAAAACACACACATCCCCGAATTCCCCCATCAAATAAATCAGGAGCGATAAAATATAATACACTCTGAAGTGACTTAATATTTTTGCGAATTTAAATATTTTCCTAAATATCATATTGTTAAACGATTAGACATAGTTGAAATTTGAGCGGAATACTTTTAAACTAGGCCAAAGTTTCGTTCATGAAAAGACGAGTTTTCAAGTGTAATAAAAGTCGGACTAGTGATACTAAAGATGTATTTTATTGCATGCATATATTTGAGTATGTATTAAATAATTTATAACAATAAATCCCCCCTCGTAATTTTAGAAAGTTTTCATATTTATTTGATCGTATATCAACGAATGAATGCAAATACGTATTCATTTTGGGGATGCAAAACATCACAACGGGCATTGCTGTAAATAATGTCGTAAATCATAATTGGATAATAAAATACGGGGTAGGTGAATTATTAATATTGTGTAAAAATACTGTTAGGAGCAATTTTTGCTCTCGAAATAAAATAATTGAGAAAATCGTATTTTCACAGACGATTGAAAGTTCTGAAAGCGTCAAAAACAAATTTCGCAATCAATCAAGACGAAGAAAATTTTGTTTACCGTTTAATTTTCAGTAATTAACAATTAACCCTTTTTCGACCAAATTATACGACCAAACGAAAAATAATTAAGAAACTGATTGCGGTCTTTCAGCGTTTTTTTTTTCCAACATCATAACGCACCATGAAAGGATTAAGATTTGATCCGAATCTACAAATACAAACATCGCGTCAAAATATTTTTGATTGTTTGTGGGGATTTGACGAATCGCAATTTTGGGTTCGTCAATTTTTTTTTAAACTATGTTTCCATTCATCCCCCAAGTAAAAATGCGCAAAAAATAAAATATTTATAAGCGTGTATGAATAGTAGGAACGTAGAATTTATAAGCCTCCATGAATAATTAGGAGCCAAGGGTACCGACAGTGTTGAAAAGCTCACTGGCATTTTCCGTTTTTCCCGTTAATTTCCTGTAGCGTTCATAATTTATATTGATTAAGAAGTCGGCCACACAACCCCTTGCTAAGATTTAAAACGCGCGATGTTTTATATCGGCCCTAGGTAAGCCCCAGGTCTCTCCCACGATGGGGTGGCGACCCCCCCTTTAGGCCTTCTTCGCTACTCCGTTCCCGAGCGAAATGTCTTGAATATTTAAAATGCCGTTATTAATACACACTCTATTTTTTGGTCAATGTCGCGACTCTTCGATCCTATTGATTTTGCTTAATTATTGTATGATAGTCGAATATAAATCTTCACATCCTTTATCAAATGATTAACATGAGGCATTGTGATCATCAATACCAACGCATACAATTAGTATTTTTGATCTTTCCAATTTTGGGGTAAAAAAACACTTGAAATGCGGACGCCTTGGTCGCGAGAAGATGCATTCTTCCCGCTGACTCCTCAGTAGTCTCGTAGCTGAGGTTTCTATCTCTGCTGAAAATCAACATCTTGTTCAATAACGTCCACATTACCGTCTGACTATCTTATTCCATCTCCTTTTAGTGCGTGCAAGACGAGACATTGCTATAAATGTTTTTATATTCCTGCAACTATGCAGGTAAACTTATTGACAGCTTAATTTTAAAGATGTCCACCACTTATCGTTCACACAAATCCATTTTTTTATAAGAACCACGCAGCGTGATTAAAGCTTGTGTATTAATAAATGAACCTTAACACTGTTGATAGTATACAATATTATGCAAAATAATTTTACTATTTATTATGATCCTAAGAAGACCACCAACGACCCCATACTTGATGGTTTTCAACCGGATACGGACATATTCCATTATGATTTCAATGTTTATTTTGTTGTCATCTGCACAAAATAGTTTTACAATTTTTAAAAGTGCTAAACCAGACTTACAGTTACAATTTGGTAAAAAAAAGAGCCACAGAAGTAATAATTCTAAAAATATTGTTTGTTGATTCTATTATAAATATGAACAAACATACAAACATTGATTTTTATATATAAAATCTACTGTAAGTTAATTGTACTATATCTATATTATTTGAGAAAATGCAAACAATAAGTTGGCAAAGTTTTATCGTAATCAAATGAACGGTATGGCAGCGCATTAAACACGGACAAACAAAATTTTTATATATTAAACTATGCCTATGTTACTCGCGATTTTTTATAGCAATAAGTGGACGAAGTTTTATTGCAATCCGATGAACGGTATGTCAGCGCATTTTGAACGAACAAAACCCAATTCATTTTTATATATTGGATAAAAGCGCGGCATTGAAAATGAAGCGCTATGGATCGTTTTTCGCAATTTGAGAATATTTAGACGTGTAGGGGCGTCTTTACATCATGACCTTAAAAGTATATAATGAGATGCAAGACACCGGCCTCTGTCTTCGATTCACCAATCTACGCTAATTCGAACGCACATATGCGTGATTACTGATCGACGGGTTAATAATAATATTATTGAACTTATCATCATCATAGTTTCAACAGTGTTTAGTTACAACATATTAAATTATTTGATGAAAGACTTTTTAATAAATACCCTTCAATATTAAATGCATAACGAGGGGAAAGCTTGAATCGAATTATTTTTTATATTGTAAATCTTGCCTTTTAAAAATATTTGTATTCCCTCGAGTTTTATTATTTTTATATCACCCTTATTTTATCGATCAAGTTTCCCGGGGATTATGTTATTTTGTCTCAGAGGCGCAAGAATGTTAATGTGATTAAATTACGTGTTGATGTAAATTATTAAGAAATTATTTTTTTCCGTAATTACAATTAATCAGGGACGTTTCACAACGTAGCGAACGGGGTAGAAAAAAGGGGGGTGGTTTTTTACCGAGTGGCAGTTGGATAGCGGGGAGGCGCCGATGTAAAATTAGGGTATGGGCGCCCCCCTATCTGCTAAGACTCATCAGAGCCTAGCATTCTTATTATTCTTACGTTATATATTATACATCCATATCCATGTATATTTGGGTGTATACAGGAGGGTATACGGTGAATATATATAAAATATATTTTTGGATTTTTTTTTGTGCGATATTGGCGCGAATTTTATTTATATTTTAAAGAAATAAATTAATAAATAATATATTGGCTCAATATGTCATATTGGATGAGCTTCCGAATGTATAGAGATTGGATGGTATAACGTATCGCTTGTGTACCCTTACCCATTATTGCCATTTATGTACCACCCATCCACATGTATTACGATGCAAACTTTCTTTAGTTCTTTTTCGACTTTTTATTACCATTTCCTTCAAAAAGGATTCGCTTCATCATCTTTTTTTCGATGAAAAGTTGACTTCCTTAACATATGCCTCAAAATCTTCTCTTCTGTAATTGATACGTTGAAGAAAATATACTTTTGTACTAAATTTTAAATGAATTTAATATATATTAATAAATTCAAACAAGTTGATATGTGTGTGGCCTTAGCGTGCAATTGTTTGTTTTTTTAACGCGTCAATAGATGGCGCCACTATCATCATCGCGTTTTTAATGCGCGTTACGGTTGTTGTATTTCTTTGCGTTTAAAATTAGCCACGTGGTCCCATAGCAGAAGGGTTTAATCGATGGTATGAAAGGGTTGAATGCATAAAAGGACAGTAGGCAGGAATACTTTGCGCGAAGGTGAGAGTGATGATGAAAATTTTGAGGGGCTCCCCCCCAAGCCGCAGGGCGCATCCGTGGGTGGTCCTCACCCCCCCGTAATCCTGGGGAATACATTTTCGCGCACTCGTGCGGCCCGTTAATTACATTATGCGCATTGCCATGTCATTCTTCGGACGAGCGGCAAGAAAGAGTGAGAAAGAAGTGGGTGTGGGGTGGTGGTGTTTGTCGCGGGCGGGAGGCGAGGAGATGCCGGAGAAGACGGTGGGACGTATAGATAGATGTATTATTTATGTGCCTTACATTGTCGGAAAATGTTTTATTGTCTCTTTTTCGCGTCCACCGACGTTCGACTGAGGTGTACGCTTGCAAAGTAAATTACTACTGAACTTGGATAAGGCCATACACCCATATATAAGTATTCGCGGAGGAAGAAATGGCAAAATAAAAATATGATTCTTCCAAAGATAATTTATACATTAGGGAAATTCGCGCGCTGTATGCCGACGCTAAGACGGGGACGGAACGTAATGAGGGGTCACACAATGCAACCCTATGAGATGAACACATTTCACACATTTTTTAAATACAAATTTAATATTTATCACATTGCATATAATTTTACACATTTTATTTTTGCCAAGAAATATAAGTTAAAATAATTTTAACAACCGGTTCAAATCCGCGATGGTATATTAAATTTAAGAGTTTGCGTTTTATAACATTGTTAAATATGATCAAAGAAATGTTGCTTTTACTAGTGATTACCAGCATGCTCGTATAACAAACTGTGTACACAAACAATATTTTTACTATACCTATGTCATTCCCACAAGTTTAAACAATAAGTTGACAAAGTTTTATTGCAATGGGATGAACGATATGGTAACGCATTAAATACAGACAAACATTATTTTTTATATATTAGATTATATCTATGTTATTTGCGCAATCTTTAGTAATAAGTAAACGAAGTTTTATTGCAATCTAATGAACGGTATGGCAGTGCATTATATACGAACAAACAGACATTAATTAATTTTTATATATTAGATGAAGGGTTTTTAATGATTCTTTCGAATGAAATTGCTTTCCACATTGAGATAATATTATTTATTATATAAAAGGTAGTGGTATAATAACAGTCCGATTAAAATTAAATTAAAAACGCCATAAACTTATGGATAATTTATATTTTCATTTAAATATCGAATTATATACGGATCTGTCTTAAGCCCCGGCTTTAAATTGAAGAACGCTGACAAACGCCGAAAAAATTAGCTTTATAAAAATGGTCATCCAAATGCAACGCCTAGATGTCAGCACTATATAATGTTTACATGTGATGTCTTTCCAAATGACAAACCATTTTGTAATACAATTTCAAATCATGGGAAAATTACTGTTTGGTGTGTATTTTTGTAAATGGAATAATTGAGACACATTTCTTCGCAGATAATGCTGTTACTGTGAATGCTGACTGATACCAATCAACGTTGTGTGACCTGGCGTGTAGGGGGGATCTTAACGGTGAATTTATTTGGCCTCGTGTGTTTGTCGGCCATTTTGTTTGATCACAGTAAATTCTTCCGATGGAGAGATCGTCGCGCGGTCATCCGTTCTATGACTTTGAGCAGAACAATACCGCCGCGAATATTCATCGGAAGCTCGTGGAAGTTTATAGTAGTGATGTGATGAGTCGACAGCATGTCACAAAGTGGTTATTCAGAGAAGACCGTACTGATACTCACGACGAGGCCAGGAGTGGGAGACCATCAATGATTTCTGAGGAATTTATGCATAAAAATTGGAGATCGAGTGCGAAATGACTGCCGTGAGACGCTTGACGATCTTCACGAAAAATTTCCTGACATTTCTCGAAGTCTTCTTGGTGATATTATGTTGGGAAACTTGGTTACAAGAAATTGTGTGCGAGATGAGTGCCCAGAATGCTCACACACGAAGCTAGCTAAGATTATAATTTAATTTTGAAATTCTTAAGCTAGGATTAATATATAGATAAATACAGTTTAAAATTATGCAATAAATGTAAAAATAATTATATAAATATATATTGTCTTAATTGCTGCCCCGAAAAAGGGTGCGGCCCAGTAATTGTCACCGGCCGCTAGTGCATTTTCCCCCAAAACTTTCATAAAAAAACCTAAATGCCCTAAAATTAGTGGGAGTGACCAAAATATTTCCGTGTCCAACCGGTCCGAATTTCGGACCATTGACACGACGAACGAGTGCCTCGCGATTGGACGCCATGCCCGAACGAGACCCTAAATCGCCCGTGTCCTATATATGGGTCGCAAATATTCGTAAAATCAATTATTCGAATAAGGAATATGAAATTGGTCTATATAAAGAGTGTTAAGCACATGGACCGACACAATTTTTAGGGGATCTTTCGCTAGGATTCACACATAGACCTTATGTTATATTGTAAATGGTAAATGTTAAATTATATATTATAAATTATTAATATAACTTGAAGAGGTACCATTTTGCCAGGGTCAGGATTAAGAAAATAATTTTTATTGTGAGCGCTTCTGTCGTGTAAATTAATTCTTTTGGCGGCCTTATTCCATGGCTCGCAAGGTCTCCAGACCTGACACCACTGGATTTCTTTGTCTTGGGACGTGCCCTATTCCGTGGCTTGCACCCATCTAGTTTGAAAATGAAAATTCTTCCGATATTTCAAATAAGTTATATTTGTTTGAATTTATTAAGAACGAACTTTCTAAATTACTCAACAGAAAAAAAAACGAATAATATCCGATTAATTTTATAAATAGTCGAATATCGAATATTCTATTGAGACCTCTAGTCCTATACAAAAGGGAGAAGATTTTCTGGACTTTATCGTGACGGGGGATGAAACATAGGTGTGTCACTACACCCCCGAATCCAAAGACAATCCAAAACGTGTTGGCGGTAGAGATCTATGATACCCGATTATAGAAATGTCTAGATCTCGACGACGATTACGTTGAAAAATAGTTTAATATATTTTTGAAGTATCTTGTGAATTTTAATTAAATATAAGCATTGTATTTATTTAAGAAATTGTAGTATCACACGATCATCTCGGTTGCCCGTAGACTGATCATCCAAACTGGAGGCGACATTGATTGTGCATTTTTTGTGCAAAAATATAAAATTTAATTGATCGATCTTAGTTATATTAATGGTGTTTTACATAAATTGTGTTTTTTGCGCATTTAAAATTGAAAATAAATCCAGATTGTCGCGTAATGTCCTCTTAATGTTTTCGATAGGGTGCCGTTCTTGTGGCTTCCGCCAATTTGTCCCGTTTCTTGATTTTTCAATACTTTCTGCACTCTATTCGTTTTTTGTTATTTTCCACTTCATTGCTGTAATTTTTTTTACAGGAAGCACGCTTTGACTACCGTCTCTTCGGATGGATTTTGGGGTGGTTCTTTTTAGTGTGGAATAAATGTATTTGCTTGTCGGGCGACCGACGAATTATATGCATTTGATTGTTTAATAAGCGATTTTCAAATTTTCAATGAAGCATGCCAAAATTTATGACATTGTGGCAAATGCTCATATATTTTCTATAGGGTTTTTTTTTTGGGTAGATTTATGAGACGCATGGAGTTGGGGTAAGTCTCAATTGGGGACGTCTCGGTTTAAGCAAACGGGGAGGGAAAATTAGTTCAGACAAAATATATGTTTTTAATATTGAATTTCTTTGTCGCGATTGATTACGCTTTTATTTTGAGTTTTGGGTGATTTGCAATTTCGACATGACAATCTGTTATAATGGATGAAATCCTTCAGCGTTTTTAGGCGTCAAGTCTTATGTAAAGTATTTTGTTACGCTTATTTGGAAAATTCCAAAGGAGACGTTCAAATTTAATTTTTCTTAAACGTATTATTTTGGCCGTAAACGACTTTCGTCTTCCAAGAAGAAATTTTTGAAGAGATCATAAATAGTTTCGGACGAAAGTGAGATATCTAAATTATGGAGCGTCTTGTCGGGCCTAGGTCTCATAATAGATTCAAATTTAAGGCATGGCCTAACTCTGTCTTTATAAAATATATAGAGATGAAATGCTCGCAACATTCTTTATGTAAAATCGGAGGCTTCGAGGCAAGAGAGCAGAGCCGGAGCCCGTCCGACTGACAACTCATTAGCGGGCGTCGAATAGAAATACACGTTTAATGAATATTGGAATTTAAAACACGTTCACCCCCACGAACCCCCTTGGGTCCACCCTCACAGTCTCCGCACCCCTTTAGCCCACACCCCTGCCGTCATTTCTTAGCGAGCGTTCTGTCCCCTTCTAATGTTGTCCCCCTTTTTCTATCTTTCTTTACGTCCGATGTGTTTATGTGTACGTGCACGTAGGATATCACAAGGAGAGCTTTCATCCGCAGACTCGACATCGAACAAATAAGTGTCGCCTGCTTCTCTTAACTTCAAAATATTTACTACATAAATCGAATTTTAGCACGAGACTCTTTCATATGCTAAAAAAATTAAATTTAGAACTGCTTATTTAAATTCAGAATTTATTTCAGATATTTTGCACTTAAATAACAAAAAAAATTGCATAATCATTTTTTTTTTGATTTCTTGAATCTGAAAAAGTATATATTGAGGCGATTAATGAAGTCATGTAGAATGACATGGATTTGCAAGAGCAATTACAGTATCAGCGAATAAACGCAGTGATAAACTTAACTAACACTGTCTAATGGTGAAATTATTGAAAATCAAACTGTAACACGCGTATCAATAAAAAAGTAAATATTTATTGAGGCTTGATAGGGCAAATTAGCTAGACCGTCACGAAAAGTGAAACTTAAATCGCTGTATCAATGTTCGTCGGATACATCATAAAGACGCTATGCGCTTCGCCGCCTCTGCTGTATACTGTGAGTGTGTGTGTGTGTACATAGCATAAAACAACCACTACATCAGCAAGCAAGACTCTTTTATTGTATATTATACAAATACAGTTGTAAATTATACATTTATTTTGCTTTAAACAGATTATAAACTTTTCTTTTTTCGCATTCTGCACGTTGTGACACAATGATTTTAAATTAATTCCTGATATATATTTATGGAATTTTGTACAAAATACAAATAACAGTCAAAATGGTGATTCCAGCGAATTTGGAGATATTAGAAATTGCGTAAAAAGTTGTTTGACTTATATGTTTTATTGTCTAAAGGCGACTTGTGTATTATAGCATATGCATGCATATCACATGCTGTCCTACGGGATCTTTTACGGGTTTCAAGGACTTCTTATTCAGGATTATCACAACATCTGTAAATATTTTTTGTAAATATTGTATATATGCTGTTAAAGTTGATAATTTATTAATGGTTGTCTCAATTTACTAATAACATTAAAAATAACAGTTAAATATAAAATGGAAACACAAGGATTCATTAAAATGTGACGATATTTTTGGATTCATCCATATGTATTTCTACGAAAAAACATAGCTACTCACCGGCGCTTAATTGGTTAAAGATTTATGGAATGCATTGAAGAATGCTGATAATGAGGGCGTTGTAAAATTTTTTATTGGGAATCAGAATGACGATAGTCAGGGGCATCGTTTTGGGTGAGATGGGCCTGAATTTGGCAAGGCGAATGAATGAAAGATGATGAAATATAGTCGATGGAATGAAATTATATGTAAATTTGGGATGTTTGGTTAAATTTGAAGTCGGAGGATGCGGGGCGCGATCGGTCCAGCGGGTGGAGTCTGCGGGTGAGAGCGGCCCTTATGAATTTATGATACGTGAATTTGCGTACGTGTGAATGTTTGTGTGTGAGCGTGAGCGGTACTTTTCCTTCTTCTTATTATTCTTCTTAACTAAGAGCCGTACTTTAAGACGTCCGTATTGATCGGCGAGCATTTTACACGGGCACCACCGCCGTGTTGGTTTACGGCGGGGCGGACGGGGCGAAACCTCGTTATAGAATTTTAATTTTCACCAAGGGGTGGGTGGCGGGAGGCGGCGGGCGGCGTGCGGTGTGCGTATGGCACCCACGTGTGCGCCGCCCCCACGCACGCGCCCCCACCGGGGCTCAACCCCCTGCAGCCTGCAAGCCGCAGCCTGCAGCTCGCCACTCATACAGCCACGGTGGTCAATGCAATCGGCTACTTGTATCGCTGGCAACAGATGGCGTCTTATGCACTTATAAATAGTGCACTCATCACGACCACGGAAAACATCATTGACATCGGAATTTTAATAGCCGATGAATTGCACGAGGGTTATCTTAAAAGTATCATCGGTTGGGGATCGGTGCACTCAGTTCCATTGACCTATATTCTGCAATTCCATAAAATAAAGTGCTCGATTCTTGAAATTTTCTTGTATTTGCATAGAATGCATTATATTGATGGCAGACATAACAAGGAGAGAATTTCAAAAAGACGATCATATATGTCATCAAATCTGAATATCAGAATCATTGCATTTTAAATTGCATCGATTGAAGTCTGTCCATCCATCCACCGCATGCGAATCATGTTAAAGTGGGCATCTTCTTGCCTTATTAATGTAAAAGGGCTAAAAAATCAGAATGTGTTAATATTCAACGCTTTGTTAACACATTGCTTGCGGGAGCAGATAATTACCTCTATTCGCTGACGTAAAGTGACTGCTCGAGAAGGCGTTTAAAATAGGCATTTATTGGTTGGAATGTAAGTTTTTGGTTGACATATATTACATCTGACACATCTGGTTGACATATATTATACACACCCTTATTTTTAATACATTATTATCAATTTGAGATTTTAAAAACCTAATGTATACATATAATGTGAAAATGTCATGCAGTCGGTTTGCTACGTATACATTACTATACCGTTCATTTAATTGCGATCAATTTTTGGTAAGTTATTGGGCATGTATTCAAGAAGGCTTTTACATTAGCACACATATTGTTCATGTGCGGAATTTGTTTTGCGAGATGTTTAACGGATGCACCATATTGGCGCATATTGGTTTGGTGAAATGGAGCTGGGCCGTTGGATAGGGAGAGGGAGAAAGATGCATTCAAAATGCGGCACCCCGTGCTACTCATGTCTCACAGCAACACACCACATAATTGTACTTAAGCGTTTCTTTTTAAATAATTACTAAGCGCGTGTGGCATTGCAACACATACCGGGTATATAATATAATGTTTACATTTAATGTGTATAAGTGAAACTTATTAGCTTCTAGGAAAAGTTGATTCTATGCTTTGCTTTTTTCCATTTTGAGATTGCGTTGTGTGTTGTGTAATATATAATAAAATAGATGCGTCACTGGTCCCTAGTGCTTGCTTATGTTACGTATAGGCACACACACTCAGTAGAGGCTGGCGTAGCGCATGCGCGTAGCGTTTCTATGATGTATGCGACGACCACAAGAATACTCTAAAGGATTTTTCCTCTTTTTATCACCAACTGTCGCTTGGAGTTTCAATTTTCGTGACGTTCCAGCCATTTGCACTACCGTCCCATTTTAACAAAATCAAAATTAAATAAGCGTGGCTTACTAAAAAAATCGTGTTTAATATCTTGATAATTTTAACTCTTTCACAACGGGCTCTTTTTTATTAATTTAATTAATTAATTTAACATATCATTAAATTCTTCTTCACAATAAGTCACATATCTTTAAAGAAATTAAAATATTTTCATCTGTGCGATGTTCTGAGATTAATTGAAAATCAGATTATTAAAGATTCACCTGTGAAACTTGTCGCCAAGCGTTGGGAATTAAAATACTCACATATGAGTCGCAAACAACTCCGCAAGAAAAGTGTTAAATTACCTGTTTAATGTATAACGCGTCCATCTTATAGCATCATTGCTTGATTTTTTAGAGAGTGGGAAATCAGAATTAATTTGCCGGAACTCATGTATGGTCATTTTATGATCTACAGGTGTTTCTCAATAAAGATGTTAATTTTGAGTGTTGTGGATATTGAAGATAAGTGGATTGCTTTTAAAATGTAAGCAAAATAAACTCACGAAACGAATTGGAGAAGTCATTAAGATGTTGGCATTGTTTCCGTTAAGGAGTAGAGAGACGTGTGTATGTAAGCAAGATGTGGAGAAGCATTGGAGCGAGGACGCATGACGTAAATCTGGCGACATATTGTGTTCGGTTTACTGGCTACCAACTCCACTTGTTTATGTAAGAAGAAATGCCACTGCCACATACAGAAACCTCCCGCAGGATAGACTACGTCCCCGCGTGTGGAGCAAAACGCATAAGGGGGAATCCCGGTATCATCATGCCTCCGACGATTGGGCGCAATATATATCATATGTCAGCATGCGCGCGCAGATTTGCATGCTATGAAAGCAGCACGCAAAATATGTGTTTTTATCAAAGGCCAAAGCAAAAAAAAAAACAGCCGTCTGAGCTTTGCATATTTAAATACAGGGACGCTAAATTGTAATTAGTAACACCATCAATTCGTAGTCCGCGGTCGGGCTGCAAACGTCCCCGACAGAGGACATGCAGACAGACAGAATCAATTTTAATTTACATGATAAATGGTCACATTACGTGCGTGAGAGAGAAAGCTTGTAGCGTTAAGTGCATATAATTTGCCAACGTATAAAGAAAATGTTTTCAATTTATTTTCTTCTTCTACAATTATGGTAGTTGATTATACGGCTTTCATGCATTTGCCAATAACGACGCAATTAAGAGAAAGGCAAAACCACCAGGACTGTTAATATCGCATTTCAAGCTCAAAACTTGGACATACGTGTAGATTGTTTGGACCAAAGATGTAGAGTTGTGCAATAATTTATTACGTAGTTAAACAATTAGTTATGGCGATCTCACGAGTCTTCCGCTCGAAGTCATCGTAACTGGTATGACTTCTCGGACATCCAATGCATCGTCCCCATTAATATTGCTAGCATGAGATTTATGCAGATGTATAATTAGACGACTTACATATAATACTATTTGAGCAATTATACAGGATGCGGCAGGGAAACTCCCTTATTTTAAAAACGAATAACACAAACAATATATGAGATATCAGTTTAATTATTTTTTCCATGTATAGGGCGACATTTAAAGTCAGTCCAATGCATGATCGTTATTAAACATTAGATCCTGCTCTTTTGAATAAGTGTCATTCAATCTTTTTTGGAATAATTGTCGCTTCAGGGTGCGCCTTTCAAATAAGGAAGTTTTCCTGCTGCACCTTGTATATTAACCCCTTATTAAAAACACAGAGTTGTATCCAAATTCCAGTGATTCAGAAAAAGCATTCAAAGAGTTTCTTACATGTTGAATTTGAAGAGAAACAAAGACGGAAAGAGAAGTTATCGAATATTGTGTGCTATCGATAGTGTTTATTTATTTATATACAAACTCCATACACGCTGCGACGTTCTTGATAGATAATTGGATTTGTATGGAGTGGCGAACATACAAATATAGCATATAAGTTTGTGATGATTTTAAACTAACTCACTATTCAAAGGTTTAAGTCGATAATAAATCGGTCGATATTTCTTAACAAATGCTTCTGTAATACAAGACTAGGAATATTTTAACACTTTAGCATGAAAATTGGATGAAGTAATCGAAGATTCAATTGAACTACCCGAGTGCCGAGTTTTGATTCAATTTCCGATCGATCAAGAGCACTGGAGGCTTTAAGGGCGTTTCATTGAATTTTTGTAAAGTTTTCCACGTTTTTCTTGTAAATGAATTTAATTTTTTTTTGACGTGGCAATGAGAATGTTTCTTGTGGTCTTTTTTAGTCCCGAGCAAATCCGCAGACGGTCTGTTCTATATTGGGGATAATCGAATTTGGGTCGAGATGAAATGTGAGATAATTAGGTGGTGATAGTCGGACGTAGTATACGCGGTGTAGAATGCTTATCAGTTTGCAAGCAGTAGTAGCGTCGATATTATTGGTTGTATAAGAAGGGGAACCTGAAACGGTGTCTCAATGTTTCGAAACCCCCCCGGTGGGCCCTGCGGGTCTCCCAGCCCCCATCCAGCAGACAACCCTTCCGCGAGATGCTGCCACAGATACGTCCCGCGCCACCATGATATTCCCATTAGAGGAGGCTATATTATGGTATTTATTGTGTGCGAAAGAACGTGTTTACGTAATGAGATATGTACGTAATGAATTGAGACGATACCAATGCCACATTGTCTCCTGGAGATGCTTATTATCCTGGCGCCTCTCACTCTTTTCCTGTGTGCATATAAAACGGTTCCCCATACGAACTTACTCAATCGATTTAAATACTTTTTTGTGAGACCCATCGTCTTCAAACTCATACAAAACTTCTTGCATTGGTTGAATTGTTCAATTAAATTCTTCTTCTTAAATTGTCATATCTTTTATTGGACGTATGTAATCTCTTTAGGAGATTTTTCCATGTGTAAAAGATGTATAAAAGATAAAATATGATTAATTTAGGATAAGATTATTTTAATAGAAATTATTAAGTAAGAATGAATCATGACTATTTTAATAATTGTTGTAAATCCAATCGCTTGTAGGAAGCCCTGCCCGACTTTATTAATCAGAATTTAATTTTGCAAGAGCAGAAAATCAGGCTAAATTTGGATAATAATAGTCTAGGAACTAACCCACTTTATAACTCTATTTTAATATTATTAACATACTGTTTGTGGTAATAGATAATCAGTATCATTCATTGCCACTCGATATGAAAAAAATAAATCTATACCTTTAAAGCGGAACAAATAACATTAATATATTTCATACGTTAAATCCATGTGGATAATGCATTATTATAATAGTCATAAATCATGCAATACCAAAAAATAATTCATTTTATTTTTTATTATTTTGGAATTTTGTTTGTAATTTAGATATGCTAAAAAAAGGGTATATGATCAATGGTTGTAGTGCTTTATTTATATCAGCAATCACAAGACCAATATTCGCCAACATAGTGCATAAAAATGTCACGCATAACAAATTGCGTACACAAACAATATTTTTATTATGCTCATGTTATTTCCGCAAGTGTAAATAATAAGTTAAAAAAGTTTTATTGCAAATGGATGAACGGTATGGCAGCGCATTAGATACGGACAAACAAACATTATTTTTTATGTATTAAACTATACCTATGTTACTTCGCGCAATCTTTAGCAATAAATTAACGAAGTTTGATCGCAATCTGATGAATGGTATGGCAGCGCATTACATACGAACAAACAGAGATTAATTTTTATATATTGGATTATTGTAAGTCTGTAATAATTATGCATGTTTTATAATAATCTTAATGTTAACCCTTTGATTAGTGAGGTACTATCTCGGAATCAGTCCCGGGATCGGGATTTTCAATAGGTAATTAATAAAATCGCAATTTTCCCGATTTCCCGACAAATTATTTATTTCCGTCGCTGCAGATGAATACTTATATACTATAATACTTTGACGCGATTCGTAATTATATTACGGAGGAATACAAAAATTTTGAACCCCGTATCTATTATATTTAATATCAATGTACCCATTATTAGAGTCGATGTGTAATAAATACATCATCGGTAGGGAAAGGTTCATATAACAATTGAAAAAATATATGTACTGTATATATGTATACATAGATTAGAGAGATACTGCCCCTAGATGTCGCGTCAACTAAGACCGCCAATTAGTAGTTACGTCATTGTTTCCAAGTGTTCAGATTTCGGCGGGAATATCTCGATTTAGTAGCATTCATCGTGCTGGTGAGGCATACGATTTAGCTATATTTCATAATTAATATAAAGAATATGCTTAGATTAAGACGGAAACATTTTTGGAGGGGAACTTTTCGCTTCATAATTAATTTTTATCACGGTAGTAAACACTTTAGAGAAATCTCAAGTCGAGAAACGATGCTGCATTAGAAATTACCTTATTGTCTTGATGCCATTATTTCTGCAGCGACCTCAATTTTGCATATTAATTTGTAAATTAAATTAAAACTAATTGACAGTTGTATATTTTATTATAATTGATGGCGTTTGGAAGAAATATTGGCATAAGAATATTTGGATGATCAATATCTATACTCTGATGTAGGGATTACGGTTGTGTGAGTGTTAGATGCGGAACTAAGAACACAGCTGAATTGATGTCAATTTAAATTTGTAAGAGCGCGATTCCGATTTATATGGGGAAAATTGTACTATTAAATGTCTTTAAATGGGGATATGGGAATGCATGAAGGGGAGATTGAATTATGCGATACTATGAAGCATATTTACATGTTATATTTAATGACTCCAAAACGAATTTATCATGTCGTTACTGTTTATCTGTTATCTATGGTGATTTATCATGATTTACTCGGTTTTGTATGTATATATTAATGAAGTATAAATTGTGTGTGTGTGCTGTTGTAATTAGGGGATGATCGTGATTTAAAATCGCAAATTGTTTCGGGCGGAATTTCGATCGCGAATCCTTTCTTTTCGGGTGCAAGAATTTACAATGTCTGCGTAGAAAAAAGAAAAACAGTCTTTCTTCCGTCTTTCGTTTTAATCGCGGCACCAAATATACGCACATAAAAATCATGCCCCTCTGTGCCCCATCGGGACCCGTCTTTCTGCCACCCCAAGCTGGCCCTCACACGTCTTGTCTTCCTCCCGGCCACCCCATCGTCGTTTTTCACTCTCGGAATACCCAGCCAGTTAAAATTCGGCATCGTAGTCTAACGTCGTATACTTAAAAATATTACATTAATTACTCTCCAAGCATTTTTTTTTTAAAAAATACACATTTTTTAAAAAAATTAAAATCAAATATGATTGCTATCAATTGTATTGAATATTTTTTAATTTTCAATTAT
Source organism: Stenopsyche tienmushanensis (assembly GCA_008973525.1). Classification (NCBI taxonomy): domain Eukaryota; kingdom Metazoa; phylum Arthropoda; class Insecta; order Trichoptera; family Stenopsychidae; genus Stenopsyche; species Stenopsyche tienmushanensis. The sequence continues at coordinate 259,474 of WACJ01000356.1, forward strand.
TTTTGATTGGATTGATAGTTTCTCGATAAGAATATAAATTGACATATTGTTTTGCGACGTTGTTCAAGCTAAGGGTGTCCGCGTATCGAACACTGGAGTTATGATCGTCCTCACCCGACTCTCACCCATTCTTACCACCCCAGTTTCTTTAATTAATCTCAAGGAATCCCCCACTTCTTCGCGCTGTCTCCACGCACTCCAGAGCTTTATTGTACCACACAGGGATGCTGCCTGAGTCGGGGGTAAAAAGAAATAGAGGAATGCACCATTGGAGCGCGAGCCGCCGAAACGAATCCTGCAATAGGACTCGTCAAGTGAACGAAGCCATTAATTATCGAGTCGCCATTAATAGCCTGGGGGAGGACGATGCAGATGGAATTGGCGATGAACGTAGTGGATAAATGGCAATGCTCATCGGGATACACTGGGTCATTCTGCGAAATATTTTATAGCGTCATCTTTGTGTTTGTTTAAATGGATATAATCATATAAATCAAATGGATTGTTTGTGTTAATTAGATATTGCGTGGGAGTTCGATGGTTGTAGGGCCCTGCAGTGGATGGGGTAGGTTCCGCGCCACCGGTTGGCAACGTCAGATATCACCACGCACCGCAACCACACCACGCCAATGTGTGGGGATTTTTGTAGGAGATTCCACATCACCCCCACGTGGATATTGATGTGTGTGTGTGTATACTCTTACGTCTGCATGCAGATGAAGAGCGTGCCAAGTGAAAACCATCGATGATATTCGATGGATATTGAAAGAAACTGGTGTGCTCCTGGATTTTCCGAAAATTTAAGATTGAAAACATTTTTATATTGTTAAAATCTAGGGCCATCTAAAAAGTAAGGTTACAAGGGCTTCTAAGGCAGGGAGAATTTATTTGTTTCAAAATTGGCGCACCTGGTGTGTAAGGGGGATCTTAACGGTCAATTTGTTTGGTCCCAGGTGCTTGTCGGCCATTTTTTTCAGTCACAGTAAATTCTTCCAATGGAGAGGTGATCGCGCGCTCCCAATATAATATATATATATATAATTGCAAATTTTCAGAATATATTTATATTTCTAAATGTAGTATTACAGTTACGTGGTGTATTGCTGTGAGCCATGCAAAGAGCGAGCTAAAGGGTTACGATCCAAAAGTTTGCGCAAGCTCATTTTCGCCTTGAAGATTGACAGACTCCCTCTCTTCAATGAGCGGAGCTCAACCGCCGTATTGCGTGCGCATCCTTTCTCTCCCCGCTTAATTTCACCAGATCAATAAGCGCCAACATGGTGCATCCGTTAAACGTTTTGTAAAACAAATTTCACACACATACACTGGTTGTGCTAATTTAAAAACATCCTTGGACACACGTACAATAACTCACCAAAGGTTCATTAAAATCAAATGAATGGTATAGGAATTTATAGTCTGCAAGGAAACTAACTTATAAACCGACATTCATTTATATATATTTAGATTTATGTATTAATAAATTAAAGATATGACCACAAAGCGACTATCAACAATCAATTTATACTAAATTATGACCTACACAGCTTTCTTATAACAACTTGCTGTTCCAAATCATTAGTAAACTTCTTCCCCAATCATATACGGTGTTTTCAGTTTTAAGTTCATCTCCGAGTGGCTCATTTTTGAATTTTATAGCGTAAGTAATATGGCATCCACACGCAATGGCGCTGTTAATCTGTGCTGATTCAATGTGCCAGATTAATAGTGACATCTTTCGTTTCTCTTCAGACGCAATGTGTTAATTTAACAATGAAATTTTCTGTGGTGCTGTGGACACATTGCGATTGAAATAATGACATATATCACTTATTTTTTATGGGAGTACATGTATGGCCTTGGCTGCGAAAAGACGCCCTTCCAGCGGTCATAATCTTTATTTATCGTCGGCTCAAGGACTCGCTCCATGAATTGTTTTTATGAATGATGTAATAATATAATTTAGTAAACGAAAAGATATTGATTACACATTGATTGGCTATAAGTTTGGAAGTTCAAGCTTATAGCTTAAAGTAAGTAATTATAAGAAATAAATTGAAATAGGGTAGTCCCAGTCTAAGTATATAGAAAATATTTAGGAGTAATAATTCAAATTTACAAGCTGGAGTTTGACTTGATAACAACATTTTTTGAAGTATTGATTTAACTGAATAATTTAAATTATAATGGCGAAAGTCGCATATCATATCAACACAAAAATCAATCGAACCGAAAAAACCGATATTTTTGAATTTTTCGGTTCAGTTTTGGATCAAACTCTTGGTTTATATGCGTCGCGCATAGATAAAACTAAAGGAATTTTGAATCGGATTAAAATACAGGCGCACGTTGAAATGTCTCACTCAATTGCTTTTCAGATTCAAAAGAAGACAGTCACTTAAACGCTTATTATTTTGAATGAAAATGACGAATCTCAATGAAAGCTGGTATTTTAAGAGTTTCATATGAAAAATAAAAGGGTATTTTAAAGGAAATGTTTCCATTGGCAAAATTTGTTTCTCCCATGGCACATGTCATTGAAAATGAATTGTGCTCGAGAAGAAGAAATTGTAGAAACAGAAGAATTTAGTTGGGAGGGTATTTAGCATACATGATGTGGTGTTGGTGGAGGTGTGGGTGTTGATGTTGGTGGTGGTGCGATTGTGCTCATCAGGAGTGTGCTCATTATACACACACCCGTGTGTCTGTGACTCGCAAAGTGCTTCTTTTTTGCCACTTGTTTACTAACTTAATATATTCTTGAGAGAGGTGGCGCTCTTTTGTTACAGCCTGTGTATACACATCCATTCCACTTTTGTTGCCATTCTACATTTCACTTTTGCCTCACTCCTTATATCCGCCCTTTCCTATTTTCACACACTTACGTGTCTGTCGCTCATTCACCTCCAAATAAAAGGGCGAAGATTAAACGTGTGCTATGAAATGTGGCTGATATGCTCTTCGGCACATTCGGAATCATTTAACATTGAACGAAGATTAGTTCGCAATTCGACATACCCCTAAGAATACATACATTTGGCTCGAAATAAATTCACTATCTACTGAACACCCATTCAATTAGACGAGCGGAGATTAAACACAGTAAAAGTGTATTTGCTCATGCAAAATTTAATTATCAACATACATATTTACTTGAAGATATTTGATCAATCAGCGTATTTATTATCATACAAACAGTTAATCGACCAACTACGTGTACTTAAAAAATCGGATATCAACAAGGCATTGTTGAAGCACAATTGCAAAAAGCTGCAAGACATAATTGCTAATAAAAAATTAGGATAATTCCATGACAATACTTCTTTTATTTTTAAATTCGATCCGGATTCATAATAGCGACAATCAATGAAGCTGAAATATCAGTCATTTTAGAAAAATCTGTAATTTTTTCAACGAAACCATTACATTTTTTATAATATCACATCATCTACGAAACAATACTATTTTAATCATAAGACATTTTCATTCAGATATTCATAATATTCTGCATTTTGATTCATTCCCCCCTTCGAGAATGCGCTGACAGAAAAATAATAAAATCGGGTGGAACAAAGTCTGGAAAATAAGGTGGATGGAATCTAACTAAAGATTCAAAGTTGACACATTTTGATGCTTTCAAAAAGTAGTTAATTTTATTAAAATATCATTCAATATTTCAATTACGAATGTCATTGTTTTTAGCATTTTCGTATTAATATTCAAATTATAAAAGATAATGTCAATATGAAATTGGGGCGGCTTGGATAATAGTTGATGCAATGGTAATTCCCCGATAATCATTTGAGTAGGCTTAACATTTTAATTGCCAGCGAATTTAGATATATTAGAAATTAAGCAAAAAGTTGTTTGACTTATATATTTTATTGCATAAAGGCGAGTTGAGTGTCCTGCGGGATCATTTACTGGCTTTGAGCATTTCTTGTTTAGGATTGTTAAAAAAATTAATATTTTTTATTAATATTGTATACACGCTATTAAAAATTAATTTTATATTTAGGATAGTCTAAATTTATTAATAAGTACAGTTTTTTTATATATTTATTTGAAAAAAAAATACCAAGAGCAATTAAAATTTGAAGACATTTTTGATCTGAAGACACTTAGTGTAATAATATTTAGACATTAATTATTTTTCCTACGAAAAAATATAGCGACACAGCGTTGAGTAGCTGGTGCTTAACCTGTTAAGTGGGCATGACGTATAAATACGTCTAAAATAACTGCATCGAAATTGGTTAGGACGTATATATACGTCCTTGAAATATATGTTGAGTCCTAAAGCAGGTGGAACTTTTTTTGTTTTGTTTAACGAATGTGAGATAGGTAGCAAATTGATTGCACTTCGCTATTGTGTTGGGGTGGACATGTACTTAGTTAGCGGTAACTAATAACATAAGGTAAGATTCAAAGGCAAACTTATAGTTTTAAAATGGAAGCACAAAAAATACGTATTCATGCTCAGTTCAGACAACATAGTAAAAAGCCATCCTATGGCATTAAAAAGCAGTATTACACAAAGACTCTCACGCTTAATTGAAAGGCATTTTTAAAGAACAAATGAAAGGGAACACAGGAAAAACTAAAGCCAGGAAATGTCGAGATTTTTACAAAAAAGGGAAAGAATCTATATATTGGTGTACGGATTGTGAAGTAACACTACGTATCAACAACTATTTTAAAATATATCACACAGAAGTTGATTTTTGAATTTATGTATGGATATATTTTATTTCTTTAAACTCATGTTTTTATTTTCTTGATGTGCTTTTGTTTATTGTTTTGTAATTGTTAACTTCTCTGTATATTTCATTGTTTTTTTTTTATAAATTCTAAGCATCCTAAAAAATAAAATAATATGAACTCATGCCAGGTGGGCATGACGTATATATACGTCCTAACGAAAATGTGCGTGCCCACTGTATGTTGCGTTATTGAAAAGGAATTTCCTCGCTTAATAAGTTAAGTAGTTAATAAGAAATAAGAAGAATTTATGTACTTTAATGTACGCCTCACATAACAATGATAATTTTCAATTGAGAATAATATTTTTAATTCAATTCTTGAAACAATTTTTAAATTCACTATCATTTTTGTCAGCCCTGTAATTGCAACCCACCCCAATGCTAAACCAATGACAGCCTCTTTGAGTCGCAAGTTTGTAGAAAGAGGCAATGAAATTACGACGGTTGGCTTCCGCGCTTTCCCGCGGCCAAGACGTTTGGTCGGATCCCAAGACAAGTTAAACGACGATTGAGCTCCAATTCAATTCTCTGTGCTTCTTCTCACCTTTATTTTTTTATGTGACATTTAGCAATCCTTTTTATGGATCGTCATCGTCGCTAATCATTTTGACGTGGATTTTCATAGCGAATATAAGTTTTTAAAAATGATTTGAGGATATCGAGTTATTAGTATCGTCTTTTGAAATGTTATTGCTTCGTCATCTATGGTTGATAGACAGTTGTAATAAGAATTTATTCAGTTTCAGCAGCTAAGGCATCGTCTTCTACTTTTGTTAGTCTTCCAAATCTATGACTATCGATAGCGTAGTTGTTTATTTGGATTTTATATATGTTACGTACTATGGCATCAAAATACTTTTGAAGTATCATCAAGTCTGTCGTATTTCTTTAAATATCCTGCTCGTTTATCTGTACAGAATTTAATGGTGTCCCTATTGATCTGCACCGACGATGTCGCCTCAGTGCAGGCATAGTCTTACTAAAAAAATGGAACAAAAAAGATGATCATATTTTATTGCAGACGATATGGTCTTAGCGAGGAGGTATTTTGTTCATGAACTTTGACGGCCGATTTTAACAGTGAGCATTTCAAGTGATGTGCAAAGGCGTGCGTAACGAGCCGTTTCCTATCACGTATTTCGATCCGATGAAGCAGAAAGTTATAGTACGTGAAAGAAAATTCAAAAGAATGAAACTGGCGATGGAACAGGTGGAAACAATATAAAAAAAAACTGTTACGGAAATCGTCGAACGTGCAAGATTTATGGACGAGAGTTGTTGCCACGAAGACGCTGACCGCGAAATGGCTTCATCGAGTGATTCACATAAAGCTCCGGCGAGCTTTATTCAAGATCATGATCCACTTTCCGAGTTGTCCTTCGGTTTATTGGCCAGATATGCTTATCCGATGTCGGTAATTTGCGATGTTCGCGAAAGCCGGTTGAGAGGGCGTCTAGGTTCCTCTTACATAGGATGGTAGGTGTGCACCATAATATGTTGTTGTGTGGCTGTGGATATTGAGTCGTGATGCTCAACTTCGCAATAAACATGAGCACCTACACGCCGTGTGTGCAAAACAATGTAAATACATATAACATCCTGTACCCAGCCTCATACAACTTTCGACCATCACAGATATTTCAACTGCCATATTTAACTTTGAATTCTAGCTCTAACTAGACTTTTCTTCTAAATAATCAAACCTTTAATTCAATAAAAATGGGCCAATAAACATTCATTTTCAGCAACAAAAGATTAACTTATGGTACCAAATGTATTCATATTATATAATTTGAGACTTTTATTGCGTGTTTACTTTAAACAGATTGTCAACATCCACTTTTGCGGCAAAACCTTAGAAGATCATGAGAAAGTCGATTGATGGGAAGAAATTAGAATAACGGGCTATAAAAAAGAGTATTTCAGATAGGTTGACATTTGTATGCTTAACGTTTTATTTGTGTAAATATGTATTAAATGTGAAAATTTGGGTAATTTTTCAGCGTTGAAAAAAATTCTATTTCGACAACCCTGACATTTAGGACATAGGGTCTATGTGTGGATCAGCAAAAGACCCCTCCTGGCCACCAAAAATATTTTGTCGGCCAATGTGCGAAACACCCTGTACATCTAAACAATAAAGAGAAAAATGCAATTATTGCTACATAAAATTACATACAAATATTAAGATACTTACATGTAATACATCACTCAATAAGTTTGTAGGGTTTTTTCAATTTAAGCTTTTTTCTTCTTGTTTTGGGCTCGTTTTTTGCAATTTTTTAAACAAAATCCTACGAACTTATTGAGTGATGTATTATATGAATGCTCAAATTATGATAAGTGCGCTTGTTTGGATAAACTGATTTCTTTTACATTTGCAAAAGTGTCAATTTGTAAATTAATTTTCTATGTACAAATCAATTGATTGTTTGTTTACTTATTTGTGCTACCAAAAAGTAATATTATTTTTCTTGATTTTTTAAAAATTGAATACCGAATTAGTGTTTCATATTTATTCTATTTCAATCTTTGGAGAGCCAGATCCGGCCCGCGGGCCGTTTGATCTCCGATTAGGTTTTTGGTGTAAATATTTTTTTTTCATATCATCAACCTTTTGTGAATTATGTTAATTGTAACAAAGATGTGTATCGTGTTTAACCCTTTGGATTGAAAGCACTATAAAATGCCAATATTGGAAATAGATGTGGTGTCCCATTTGTGGATATTGTATTAATAGGATTGAATATAGATTTATTGATCAGCCAATACGCGTTTGTGTTCAAATTAATATTTATTCAAAATTTTAATGAATTAAGATTTCTTCACAAAAATTAAGGTCCTTGGGATATTTTATAGTTTATAAATACACATTAAATCACGAAGGTTTGACATGCAAAAATCTGTGTACACTTAAACCTTTTTTGTGCGGTAGAGGTGTTCTGCGGAAAATCGCTTTAAAAAAATCGCACAAAAAAAGCTATGACATATATAGAAAAAGTGAAGATGCGTTCCATGGATTTTAAAAACCGCATAACTTTGAAACTTCTATATAAAATATATCAAAAATTGCATAAAAAAAGTTAATAAAAAACAGGAAAACAATAAGGCAATTAAAAAAAATTAAAAACATTTTTAGTAACATTTAAAGGACATCTTTAAACATTGGTAACATTTTAAGGATGTCTGACATCCACTAGAAAAACACTAATTATTTTAATTATAAAATAGTCATTTTTTGGCCTTATTTTGTGATAGTTTGAATTTTTTTGTGAAATTTATGAAATTTAAAAAAAAAAGAAAAATTTGTATTAAAAAAACCGCATAACTTCGAAATCGCACAAAAAAAAAATCGCTGAAAAAGAGGTTTGAGTGTATTGGAAATGTATTCAATTTAATACAAATAGTTTTAAATAAATCCTCATGAGATAAATAATGGGAAAAGTGTGAAAAATTCATATAAATATACATACTTCCCGAAAGTAATGTGTTTATGTGGGGATAAAAAGTTGTTAACCTGTTGATTGATTCTTATAAACACCCAATAGATTTTTTATCGACTTCTGAATTTAATAGACCTCCCAACTAAATGATCATTTGTGATTTATTCATCAGCAAATAATTTAAAAAATCAGAATTCAATCATCCCAACAAATTCGTTGTACAATATGAAAATATTCTTGATAGGAAGAGGAACAATATTATTTTCTGAAACTATTTTTGCATGCTAAAGCAACTGCTTTACACAATTTTACAATGTAAATTCAATATTAAAAAAATGCAAAAACATGCATCTTGTAAAGCAAATTCAATTAGATAATATTTGTATTGACTATACTTTTAAAAGATACCATGTTTCTTTTAATACGCTTCAAGCAATTGGTGGTAGATCGATTCGATAATTTGCTTGTGATCTATTTTTTTAATGGCTCAATAAGCTTATTGGATTAATGAGATTGTCTTCGGAAGAACGCTGCAGACATTTGTTGGGGCGTACGTACGTTTACTCGCATAAGTTATATCGCGTTGAAAAAAGGTTAAACTGAAAGCTTACACATCTAAGTTAAGTATACGTTGTAATGTAGCAAAAATAAATGTGCACAGATAATTTTCTGGTTGTAATTTAAAGTCATGACTTTGTGCGGCCTCTCGGCATGGGCCTGTCGATACGTCTCTTGAGGTGCCGCGCACCACAGTGGTGGAAGCGCACCACGCTCTTGCTTTCTTTAAGAGTTCAAAGCTTTCTGAAGAAGCTTATTCGAAGGCACGACCGAAGAAAATGCAATTTTTAAAGAATTAAATTTAATATGATTAGGCGCGCCAAACGAAGGGTTAATAACCGTTTCGGCGACGAGCACTGATTGCAAAATTTAATTTCTTGAGCGAATTTCAATTAAAATTTTGGGCACAAAAGGGATAGCAAATGAGTATAATTGTTCGATGAAACATTGTTATTAGCATTATTTTTTTAAGCTGGGCGTGATGATATTCGAGGCTTACACTCCCACATGCTTTGGACAAATTGGACTGGTTTGAAATTGCAAATCTTAATTTGAAACTGTAACCATCACGACGCTTTAATTTATAATCAGGGAAGAGTCGGGCAATTTTCAGCATCGAAAGTCATAAATCTGCAATAGCAGCGCGTGGACACCCGAAGAAATAGAGCCATCATGTGCGTCCAGGGTCTTCGGGGTCGGGGCGCCCTTTTTCTATGCTGGATGCCTTGATTTCTCGCGTTTATCAATTCGTGATTTATGATGATGAAAGCACATTTTTATGGAGGAGAGAAATCTCTTGCAGACACTCATACACACACGTGGATGAGCATCGCGGTGGAACAGGCGACATGAAGTTGGCATTTGAAACCGCAGGATGTCATGCAGGGCCCTCCCACATGCGGCCCGACAAACATCCAAGCAATTTCCACGGAGACGATTGCGCGACCTGATGGGCGCAACAGTTGCGAATGCGAAAGAAGAAAACCAGGGATGAACACGACGGGAAACTATTTTTGATGAAGCCCACTAGTCCTTCAATCGGATATTTTTGAACATTCAAGCTTAACGTTTGTATGGAGGGGCTAGTATCATTAAGTAGTCATTGATTCTATTTATTTTCAAAGCGAAACTTATATAGGCGTGATAGAATAAACGTCACGAAAAGTGAAACTCCAAGCGGCAGTTTCTTTGTATCCATTGCATGCATCATAGAGACGCTATACGCATACACTGCAACGCCTATATTTGTATGTAGCAGCTATTAGAGCAGTTGCAAGCCTATTTTATTATATACTTGTGATTACCCGGCATATGTTGTAATGCCACGTCTCGTATAACAAACTGCATATACAAATAATATTTTTATAATGCCTATCTTATTTCCGCAAGTGTAAACAATAAGTTAGCAATGTTTTATTGCAATCGAATGAACGGTATGACAATGCATAAAATACGAACAAACAAATAATTATTTTTGTATATTAGACTATGCTTATCTTACTCGCGCAATTCTTAGCAATAAATGGACAAAGTTTTATCGCAATCTGATGAACGGTATTGCAGCGCATAACATACGAACAAACAGAGACTAATTTTTATATATTAGATTACACAAATATAGCTTGACACTCCACATTTAATTTGAGCCAAGTGGTTTAATTTCTACTGAACAAGATTTTTTGCATTTTATTATCTATCTTCTATATCTTCTAAGCTTATTTTAATTAATATCTCTCTCAACCAACATATGGTATGGTTTTATTTATTGCTTAAATATGTCTTTTAAATATTTTGTTATGTAATGATGATCCATTCTCAGATATTTAATATGCATCCATATCTGTTGTATTTATAAAAAAATACCATCTTAAATTGAATCAAGTTGCGGGATTTCATCTATTAATATATCAAAGGAGGATTTATGGAAATTGGATCTGGATTTGAAGGACAATGGAATCTTGTTAACAAAGAATTAACATTTTTAAGTTGTAAATTCGATACATTTCATAGAAGATGATTTGATGATTTAGCTTTCTTGCAAATCGATGTATTGATGATGGAAAGGACTTTAAACATTAGGTTTAACACATCCGTTAATCTATTAAAATATCGGTGAATAGTGCTAATGTAAAGTCGGGGACGCCCCAACGGCTTTACTTCTTCTATCGTGCCGTGATGTTGCTGGACGAATGGATGGGAATAGACGGGCGTCGATTAGAAAGATCTGGCTGCAGGAGGGACGACTTCCCGCAGCCAAGGCTAATCGACGACTCCCCCGACTCCCGCATCCTGCGCGTCACTACCCAACCGGCAACGGTGCACGTGTAAGAAGCGATCGGTTGGTATGCAGGTGCAATGTCTCTGCAGGGCCACAAGAGATGTACACAGATTTTTGAAGTGAAATTTGTATAGGCGTGATAGGAAAAATTGGCTGGAACGTCACGAAAAGTGAAACTCTAAGCGACAGTTCGTGGCAATGAGAGAGAGAATCGTTTGTGGTATATCTGTGTCCATGGCATATAACATAGAGACGCTACGCGCATGCGCCACGTTGTCTATACTGTGCGTGAGTGACCTAGCATAAAGCAACCAATACACCTACTACATTTTAATGCATGATCAAGATTAAGATGAATTCGGTACAAGTTATTAGGATTTACTACCAAATGAATAGAGAGCCGCTCTCAATAATGCGTCCAAAGAAGTCAAACGCCTAATACAATTAAAGTTGCCTTATAAAAACCAGCATATTAAATAGAATGAGAATTTATTCTTGTGTTTTATATAAGAAAGTCTGACAACCGACATAGTACGGTCGAGCAGAGAAGATTTTTATTTATGGTGTGATGAAGATTCGAAAGATAAACGGCTGCGAAGTATCATCCCTGTCGCCGCGACCAAATTAGGATGTGGTTACATGAGATGCACACAAAACGGTAATGTTTATTTATTTCTGCGCGCTGCAAAAAATTGTGATATTAAAGACATTTGAGGTGTAATGAGGTTGCAGAAGCGTGCAGAGGTGCAGTCATGCTGCAGCCATCGTCGACATATTCTAAAAAGCGGCGTCCTCAAACGATTGCATATTTCACCACCTAATGAAAAACGTTTTTGTTCATCGGCGTGCGGTTGGCAACACTGCGTGAGACGCCGCCGCATTTGCGAGACCATAGACAATAATCAGGATGTGCGTCGATGGAGCGCGCTAATTAAAAAGGGGGAGGGGAACGCATAATTGTGCGAAACAATTCAAACAAATTGAATTTAATTCAAATTTAAAAAAATATTTAAATTAATTTAATAAATAAATAATTATTAAATTTAAGCAACAATTGAACATGTATTAGTTTTTAGAAATAAATTAATTTTTAGTGCGTGGAAAATTACATAGATGGCAGTAGCATATTAAAACCATTTATATAGAAAATTTTAATTTAATGATATTTTTAAAAATCATATCTATTATTTTTAAACCAGCCCTATAGAAATCGATATAAAATATTTATTTATAATATGTCTATTAAAGATCAATATAAATTAATTTTAATGTGTGATATATAATATTAAGAAAATAACACATTATTGTGCGAAAATATATAGCGATGAAGAAGAAATAAAATCCAATAATATATATTACATAATAATAAACAATTTATTATTCTTATATTATGAGATTCGATTAAATACGTATATTTACAGTAATTATAATATATCACATGTTTTCATATGAAATGTCCGATTTTATGATTTTCGATGGAAAATATTTTTTTTGGACAAATAACACTGTTATTAATATACATATTTTCAACAATCACACATACATTTCATATGAAAATATCTGATACGATGGGCAAATTTAAATAAATATTTATGTATTGAATTTCATAAACAATTCCGACGAAGTAATCAATCATTTGCACATCAGATATTAAAATATTTATCAATTTGTATTGGAAAATTGGTACATTTATTTCATTTTTAAATTGATAGAAAATCGGACATTTCATATGAAAACATTTGATATGTGGTCAAATTTACTTAAACGCACTAAAATTTATTTTTGTGCGATTTCAAAGTTATGCGATTTTTTAAAGCAATTTTTTTCTTTTTTTTTAATTTCATAAAGAGTACGTATCGAGATATTTTGGATAAAACAGGAAATAAATCATCAACACTAACCGAAATTTGGTATAAAAAAAATATTTGGGACTGTGTAAATCAGAATTTCGACCACGTCCTTTATTCTGGTTGAGATTTTTGAAAAAATTGAATTCGTTTTTTTTTGCATTTTTCCAATGTTTCGACTTTTAAAAGTACATTCTCGAAATGAATTTTCAAAATTTCAACTACTTTCGGAGTTATAGTTATTTTAGTGATGCGGCAACTTACCATAATGAAATATAACTACTTTTTTCAACATGGTTGACATGATCAAGTTTTAATTAATTAATTTACTTCAAACTGGGTACGAATCTTTTCTATATAACTCTTTATTATTTCTACCAGATTAATGTCAAAATTTCCTTTTTATCTAATTAAAAAATATTAAAACTGTGATAAAACAAGGTCAAAAAATGACTATAGTGACATATTTACTAATTATGAATTATATTGTTGGAAAGAAAAAATCTACACTTAACAATGATGATATTGACATTGGGTATACTATTTCTTCTGAAGAAGAGAGCGAAAATTATCATACAGCTATTTTATATAGTCGTTTCAAAGTTATGCGGTTTTTAAAATCAATTGAATGCATCTTCATTTTTTCTATGAAAGTCATAGCTTTTTTTGTGCGATACTTTTATGCGTTTTATGGAACGCATATGTCGCACAAAAAAAATATTTAAGTGTATTTGTTTCTTGTATTTTATAAATAATTCTGGTGAATATATAATCGTAAGATTGAAATCCACTGCTATTAAAATGGAAGAATAATGTTGTATTTAGTTGACTCGCTTATAAAATCGTTTTGGTGGGCTTTCACTCAAACGATTTTTTTTTCCAATTATTTATGTATTTGAATAGCAAATTTTCCCTAGTTATGAATAAATAGTGTTTGAATCACGAGCGGAAAAAATAAGCTCAGATGAAAATACCAAATATCACAGGAGCGAGAAGTGCAAACGAAGGAAAGTTCCAGGGGAAAAAAAAGTGCAAGAGCCGGGTTCAAAGGATGGAGAGTAGATCTTAAAATCTGGTGGAAACGTATGTGCATTACATTCATCTACTAGCGTAAGAGGAAAATCTTTCTTTTGAAAAACAGAGTAAATAGATTCTAAGGAGGTTTCGCTTCTTAAAGAACCTTAAGAGACGACGAGTCGAGTGGACGAGATTCCTAGTTATGTATATATTCATGTCGCTCGCGAATTCTCTTTATACACACCAGTCCGATTTTATCCCGAATAAGTCTTCCGAATGCAAAAAACTTCCAGTTCATCCGTGAAATTTAATCTCCAGAGCTAAATACATCGCAACGATAACCAATTAACGAAGAATATTGACGAATGCGTCACGATGATAAAGGCGTTCCCGAAGCATCGACAGCCGAATGAAACGCCGATAATGGGAAGTCTCTATAAGCGGGTATTTAATTTAAAAGCTGACCGCTCAGAATGCTAACAAGGCTTTTAAAAAAAGAAGAAGGAGAAAGAAGTGATTCCATATCATCAAGAGTCATCATGAGACGGGTGTTTTTGGCACGAATATTGCCTTTCATAACGATTGTGTGCATCATAATGAATTGCTTTCTTTCCATATAAATATACACAGGCAACTATAAGTATTTTAAATTTAATTTAATTCAAATTAATTTTAAATCATGCGATCATACCTGATTGAAATTCATCATCGTTCATCATTAACGAAATCTGCATGCAAAGTTGATTTTTGATTATATATTTGTTATTTGACCACGTTATGATAACTCAATCAAAATCAATATTGACGTTAAATTGCGAAGCATGGATCATAAACGTCAACGCTCATATAAAATCGAGAGCTAAATAGCTCCTTTTACTATTAAAATTACGAAAAAAGTCAAGCAATATTTAAATTACAATATTGACATTGATTCGGATTGGAAAAATAAATCGAATAAAAATCCGAATGCACTTTTTAATTAATTTGTTGCAAGCTCATTGCATACAGGACGATTATGGAATTGAAACCGGCTGCATCAATCATCCATTGTCAAATACGCGCAAAGCGAAATCGCATGTAACGAGGGCTTGTATTAAATATCGATTTCCGATGGTTAATTTTATTTGAATAGTTATTTAATTCAATTTGTATAATATCGACGTTGAACACTCAATGCGTTGGGATATTTTTGCGCGAAGTATTTAATTAACGCGTAAATGCAAAATACATGCATCTTATGGACGAATTGTCTACAAATTCGATGTGGATTTTTATAGTATGCATGTTTTTAAATATCATGTAGATTTTTTTGAATTCAAACTCATTGTAGGTATTAAAATCGCTTTTGGTAATTACTACCATTTATTCGTATAATTTAAGTATGTTCTTCTTGTTTTTTAAAATTATTCTCATTTTACCTATCTTTTTTAAATTAAATTTATTATTACGTATATTATTATTTTATTATGTATTTTAATTTTTTTTACCTTTCCTTTACCAGGATGTATTTACTACAACTCGACTCTAATAATGGGAATATTGATATGAAATATAATAGATACGGAGTTCAGAATTTTTAATAATTTCATATGGTGTACTAAATACATATCATAGTAGCGCGCGGGTGATTTTAGCACAGTAAAGGCAAAATAATATTTTTTTTTTGTCCTCTTTCTTTAAAAAAAATATTCCATGTAATATGGTGAAAGCTGTTATAAAATATACATTTTCGGAGTAAAATTTAAAGCAATATCGAAATTTTGGTGATATTCTGTTTTGTTGTAATGTAGAAAAGCAATTTACAAGTAAAGTGTAAGTAGTTTATAAATAGAATTCCTCCAAAAAAAATGTCTGTTCTCAAAACAACATCAACTTACGACTTTATGAAAGCGCGACACATGTACCAGGCTAGGTTTGTCAATAGCATTCCCAAAGATGATAAAAGCAATATCAGTATGAAGAATCACAGAGAGTCAGTTTAAATCACCATTTAATCAGAGTTGGGATCCGACCGAAAGTCTTGGCCGCGGGAAGGTTTGGTCTTTCTGCGGCCGTTTTTTCGGATTTCGTAACTGTGGTTTTTATCTTTGCGTATTAATAAAGACCTGGAGCCAACATTTATATTGTTGTTGCCTTATTTCCTTGCTATTCCACGAGTTAATAGTGAACAGACTAGCCGAAGCACATCAAAGAAGCTGTTTAAAGCATGCATATTTGCAAGACGATTGATTTATTACCATGTTGTATTTAATAATGCTTTTTGCATTTAATTGAAGGCATTTTAAGATGAAATTATTATTGTTTGATTGAATATTAATCATGTTGCTGGAATTTGAGATTTGCTCTTTGGCTCTAATCTGGTTATCTCAGCTGGTTTCCCGTCGGGGTTTTCTCGAGTCCTGGAGCTGGAAGCATCGTTTTTTGTCGGGGTCGGTTGTTGGACACGAATTTGTTCACACCGATGGATAGGTCGGGATAAGGTGTATGTGTAAGAAGAGGAGTACACGTGTTTGGTCCATAGGTGAGTTATTACAAGGCGCAGGTTGTTGCGGGCGAGTATCAATACATCGGCGTATCGGCGCGCACGGAGCGTGACTTAACATTTGTTATGTGATTTATTTAATTCCCATCTGCGCTCTGCATTCTGACATTTCTTTTATACGATTATAATGGGCCGCAGCAAAGCCTGGCCTTATCGAGGAGCCATCGTGAAGATGTAGACTCCATACAATCAGGGACCGCTTAACGGAACCGGACACGGCTTATTTGCACGTTTGTTTTGACTATTAGCTCCACAATACCGGTAGAGATTCATATCGGACCCGCTAAATGGATTTGCCAAATGTCCGAAGCTGCCAACGCAGAAGAAAGCCTCTTCAATCACCCATTAAAGCACCAATCTGTAAAAATCGATCTTCATGCATGAGGTCCCGACCGTTGTCGTTGAGCCACCAAAGGCATTGCATTCGATCCAATTAACGGCTCATCATGTAAAAAAAAATTCTCGGAAATTTCGGAAATATATCAATACAAAAACAAAGTACTTCTGAGAGCTTACAATTGCCGACATGGAGTAATTCTTCTTGTGGTTATCTGCACATGTTATCAGCACACACGCGCCGACTGCCAAACAAAAGGTGAGAAGACTCACATCATCCAACCGTGATCATGTTTACAATAGCTTTTTGACTTGGATTTTTTCCCAACAATGACCTGAGCTGATGACATCCAGCTGATAGAGTTCTGACGATAGCACTTTATACTCATCGTTAAATCATTGGGTCGAACGAGACTTCCAGTTCAATTTCCAAATCAATTCCAATTTGATTAGAAATGCAAATCTGAAAATTCTGAAAAGGCAAGCACAGTGGTCGAGGGATGTATCATTTTGATTGTTTTAAGTTTGATTATTAAGACTATCAAAAAAAAAGGCGGGGAGATTCCGTTGGAATAAAGTTAGAATAGAAATTTGTAAGTCGCATGCATCCTTTTTGAGCGCCTCGTGCTCCGAGTGACCCTTTAGTGCGATCTCCGCAGCTGAATAACGCGATCGTCGGATATTGCCATAGCGACGAAGGCAACGCAGGGGACTCAAAAAGTTACCCGAAAGTCTTCGTAAGTATGCCGAACTATGATACTTATTATATAATGGTTTATAAAATGTTTTATCATCATATGGTCATACTGCTCTTCACTGAGGGCGTGCTCTGTAAGTGTGTTATAAATGCAATAAAATTGCTTATTTAAGAGTTATATTAAAGTTCAATAACGATTAACGTTACCAAATGTTTACGTTTATCATAGAGGATGAATATTTTTTCGAGTGGAATATGTTTCTTTTCGAGAATTATTTCTTGAAAATTTCTTGAGAAATATGCAAAATTGAGAATTCTCATTTCTCAAGAAATTTTCTGATTTCTTGATATTTTTTTCTGAATTCTGTTTGAAAAGTTTTATTAGGGTTCTATATATGACAAAAAAAATGTTCACAAATTTATTACATTCAAATTCGTCTTATCTTTCTATAAGAAAGAAAAGATACGTCCTGGACTTCGCCATAAAAATATTTATACTATCTCAAAAAGTCGAAAGATCTTAATAGCTCGAAGGATGATTTTAGCAAATTCCACCTATATTTCATGAAGGTTGAAAGATTGTTTAGAATACGATTTTTTTTATATGTTGTTTGTAGTTTAAGCTAGAGGAGATGTGTGTTAATCATTTTGTAGTTATTGAATTTTAAACCAAAAAGATTCTAATTTAAATGGTATGTGTTTTTAATAGGTTATAATACCATACTTCTAGTTGTTTTATTTCAATTACATAATAGGATAATAACATTTATATAAAATACTTTACTGTTTTGCATAGATTTTTTGGTTTATCAAAATTTTTCGTAAATTCTCGAGAAATTTGAGAAATAAAATAAAAAAAATTCTTCCTTCTCAAGAAATTAAAATAATAGAGAAATCAGAATCCCTAACTGTAATGAATTTACATAGATGGAGTATGCATAAAAGAGCAAGAGCCACATTGAGAATATTTTTTGTGGACCCCCTCTTGAACAAATATTTCTTTGCGGACCCCTTCACAACTCTAGACATTTTACGTCGTTCTTTAGACTTAATTTTCAAAAAACAAACATGGTCAAATATTGGTCGAAATAGATCTTCTTATAATGTTTTCTTTGTAGTTTCAAGTATAGATAAATGTTTTTTTATATTTTCACAGATCCCCAGGGGACTCAAGTTTAAGAACTGCTGGCTTAGATGATATTTTTTTTTGAATCAAATAAATATTAATTGTTTGAATCTATCAAACATTTAAGAACCATATAAAATATTTTTTAAATTGTTTTTTTGTAGCCACCTTTATAATGACCATTGCAAACCACTTTAACATTGTGTTTTTTAATATACTGGAGATTTAAATTCAAAATGATTAAGTTATGAGTTTGACCTCTTAAACATGGGAGTATTAACAGGTATTCATTGATACTTTTTTTTAATAATTAGATTTTAGTACTAGACATTTTGGTTGTTATATTTCTTATTTTTTTAAATAATTGTTTAATAATTTTATGCATTTTTTGCCTCATAACAGACATAATGTCCAATTTAATACATTATTTTCGGGAAAAGATTTTTCATATTATTATAGTTATATGAATAGGAATTTTAGATAAAAGATCTATGAGTGAGTAACAAAATAATTAATGTATGTAAATCATTTTAATTGTTTTTGAAAATACAGTCATTCATAGGCGGCCCTGTATGGCTTTGATCTTGAAACGATTAATTGGAAATGTTAATGTGATTTTATCTCTCAAATTTTTTAGCGTGGTGATTTTTTTCCACAATCTGAATTTAAACATGAGTCATTATAATAAAAGTCAAAGATCTAGCCCGTCATAGCAATTTATTACATCAATTTAAATTTAAATAAAATATGATTATATTTGTTCAGTTGTACCCTAGCCTCCCCTTTGGGTTCGATTAAGATTGACACGTCATGGAAATATCAAAATTAGATTGTATATGATTTTGAATGAATTTTAATTAAAAATGTGACTTTCATACGTTTATATGGTCATGCATTTATAAAACATGGTTTTGTTCAGCAGATTGTGTGATATTCATTGTAAAAATCATGATATTTTTTAGGTCTTTTTCTTAAGAGCGCACGTAATCTCCAGCATGGGGATCGAACCCAAAACTGCATGGGATAAAGAATTATGGTTTTTTCATAGCGCTCTCATACAATGCTCATGGCCGACGAGATTACTATGCACGTAGGCCGGATACAAGAATAATCGGATATTAGTTTTGGTCAGTTAGCAACTCAAATAAGGTGTGTTTTCACCATGTAAAAATGTAATTATCCCACATTCGCCACGGACTGTTTGCTAGGAAAAACCTGAGAAAAAAAAAACGTTGGGATTATCGACTCTTTGATAGAGCCGAATGTTGAGCGTGGCAATTGAGTTTTGAAAGAAATAGGCTTGACCGTGGCCAAGTGGCAATCTTCGTCATGAGCTTCAATATGTGAATTTTCTTATTTCAAATACCTTCATGTTGAGCCTTTTATAAATTGATAACAAGTCATAAATAATACTATGTTTGAGACAAAAATACATTAACATGTTAAAAGGCCATCTTCATCGTGTTGCGGTGATTGTCTGGCTGCAACGTTATGTGCTGCAAAAAATCCATCCATGGGAAGTGTTAATATCATCCTCGGTGTCAGTTCTCAAAGGATGTAAAATTTATTCTCATCTGCGAGCAGGACGTCAAGTTGAGGAACACGCTCCCGTCGTAGGGCTCATGGAGCATTGCTGGCATGGATAATAATACGAGTCCTTCGGCCACCTCTGTGAGCCTGAATCGGGCAAGATACAGAGGTAGGTGAGATCGGTGTGCGAGCCAGTCGTGCCAAAACATACCACTGACTTATTGCTCTACCAAAACGTAATAATATTTAGTTAATGTCGGACGTATGTCTTACGTGGATGCGCTCGACGATCCCTGGACTTGTGCGCCAATGTTGAATATAACAATTTAAAAGCATTCCCGTTGTTCTAGAATAGTAATTTTTAATCGGGAGTGCGCACATTTCCAAGGGTGTGAGGTATTTCTGGGGGTGCCTCCAACAATATAAACTATTTTTGTGATGCTTGAAAAGTACTTGTTTTTTGTTAATGATGTTAATATTCAACTGGCGTCAAACGAAAAAACTCTTTTCTCTCTATGCAACTTTTTATTCAGAATGTGAGAGAGAGGGATCTGGCTGCGGAAAGGACGTCTTCCCGCAGCCAAGGCCAACCGCTGACTCCCGCCTTCTGTGCGTCACCACTCAACTGGCAACGGTGCACGCGCAAGAAGCGATCGGTCAGTAATTGGAGGTGCAAACTCTATCTTGTTTGATTCAATTGTTTGGGAAAATAAAATAAAAAATACATTTGTATCAGACATTACAATACATTTGAAAAGATTGAGTGAATCATTCAATGTATATTTTTTAATGGAAATATAACCAAAACTCAGAGATGGATACTAGATTAATTTCCATGGAATTTGAACAATTGGAATTACAATAATTCTGTTGTACACAGTTAGAACGTTATCCATAGATGGCGAAAGAAGCTTTGCAGCCACGTTTACCATTTTCAATTATTTGTGTGAAATGGGGTTTTTATCGCTTTTGCACAAAAAAAACTTAAACAAGAAATCGCTTAAATGCAAGTGATGTTAAACGCGTGCTTCTTTCAAAAAAAATCTTTATTTATTTGGAGAGAGATCGCAGCTATGAGACTATAAGCGATGCCGATGAAAATACCATGTCTTCTTGCGGCCAAGACTATCGGTCGACTCTTGTTCTTTTTTGCTGCATTTTTATAATTCAAGATCACGCATGCGCATGTACATGTCGAGGTTGGGGCATAGATTGATTACTTTAATGTAGAGTTGATATTCTCCCACGCTACATAGCTTTATAAATGAATGCTATGTTCTGAATGTTTTTTGGATTACTTGGAGAAAGTACTATAATAAAATCAATTTTGAATAATTCATATAATTAACGTTTGACATCATGATATTAGCTCTGGGCGAGGGAAATGTTATTATAGATTATGACCTTTAAAGCGAATTTATTAAAAATACATTTTCTTCAATGGGAAATCCAAGGCATGTTGTAAGATTCGCCCGGTAATTAATTTCACTTAAAATAGTGAAAATAAGGCCGCAGGTCTATAAATAGTCAACACTGGTATTGCCGCCATATTAATTAATTAAAACGGGCGTTCGGCACGGCGCAGAGGTCTTGTAGAAAGATATCCGCTTTAAGAGCGTGACTTAAACAGACGTTTTATTACCATAATTTAAAACAAATATCTGATTTTGTGTTTGTGCATTAAAGTGTTAAAGTGAACTCTCGGGTTACCGGAGGTTGTCGGATCGTACCCGAAGAGGCGAGCACGTATAAGCAGCCACGAGCACCGATGTGATAATAACAAGGATGAAGCATGTGAGATCGTCATGGGAACCGTGGAATTGGATCATACATATCATGATGCCATATCGTAATTTATAACACGTACAATTGCAACTTTTAACCTTTGACATCGGCCGTGAAAGAGGTGGAAGTGGTGCACGATGCTCGGACACCGGTCGGCAGTGCAACAAATGTTTTGTCAACGAGGTCTAACAAATGCTTTGTTCTGTTACAGATGATGTCCTTTGTTTGCTCGATATTATTAATCGTCTATTATACTTCTTCAGAAGGTGAAAATCTGATAAAATCAGGGTTGAGACGATCGATTGGAAAAAAACGAAATAAAACATTAAAGTTTCAATACCATATTTACGTTGATTTTGCTCATTTGATGAATTATCATTCTAATTTTTGATGTGTTGCTGTTGTCGCCAAACGAATTCATCCAAGCAGTAATTGAAATGATGACGTTTGTATCAATCTGCCTCCCGGCATAGTCCACCGAAAACCGGACGTTTGGCAAGTACATAACAAATCGATGGTTGCTATGATTTGTTAATTTTAGCAATCACCAGACCAATATGCGCCAAGATGGTGCATCCGTTT
The DNA here is from genome assembly GCA_008973525.1 of Stenopsyche tienmushanensis. Lineage (NCBI taxonomy): Eukaryota > Metazoa > Arthropoda > Insecta > Trichoptera > Stenopsychidae > Stenopsyche > Stenopsyche tienmushanensis. The sequence goes on from WACJ01000356.1 coordinate 281,978, forward strand.
ATTAATTTAAAAACTCTATTGGATACACGTCCAATAACTCACCAAAGTTTCATCGTAATCTGATGAATGGTATAGGAATGTATACTCCGCAAGCAAAATAATAAATTAACTTATAAACAGACATTTATTTTTTATATATAGATATTAATTCTGTATAAATTAAACTGAAAATTGATGGATGTATGACTTACATAGAAAAAGTGAAGATGCATTCCATGGTTTTTAAAAACCGCATAACTTTGAAACGGCTATATAAAATATATTCAAAATTGCATAAAAAAAGTTAATAAAAAACAGGAAAACAATAAGGCAATTAAAAAATAACATTTTTGGTAACATTTAAAGCACGTCTTGCATTATGATGAGGATTTTTGACATCTGGCCAAATGCCAGACATCCATTAGAGAAATACTAATTATTTTAGTTACAAACTATCATCGCTGTATCATAATTTTCGTTGCGATTTTCGATATGACTCAAAATTGCTCTCTTCTTCGGAAGAAATAGTATACCCAGTGTAAATATCATCATTGTTCTGTGTATATTTTTTCTTTCCAACAATATAATTCAAAATTAGTAAAGTTGTCACTATAGTTCCTAACTTAAAAAAAATCAGTCAAGTAATATGATTTACACAGTCAAAAAATGGTTTAAAAAAATCGTATAACTTCGATATCGCACAAAAAAAAGTCGCATAAAAAGAAGTTTGAGAGTATATGTATTTTATAAATATAATCGGTTTCTTTCAGTAGCTAAAACCTTAATAATTTAATTTAAAATTGCAGTGAATAAAATCGAATTCGATTTTAAAAAAAACTAGAAAGCAGCCAATTTATATTTACACACGGGCGGCCAAATCCCTAGGCGCGCCCCTGTTTCTGATCTCCCAAACTTGTCAAATATGTGCGATTTTTATCTCAAAATATATATGCATAAACACTTCTATAGCAAGAAGTCAGGAATTATTTTTGAAGCGAATTGGCTTGAACGTCACGAAAAGTGAAACTTCAACTGGCAGTTAATTGGAAAGAGAGGGAGAATAATTTTATGGTCTTTCCATCTCCGTCAAATATATCAGCGTGGGTGTGTAGCATAAAGCAACCACAGTAGCAAGCCTATTTTATTATATATTACACAACATACAATTCCATCTTTTAGGTAATAATTTCTAACAAAGAAAAAAACAATGCATAAAATGATTTTTTTCTGTATGCACTAATAATTGAACGAACTAAGTTGGCCGTCCAATCGAAAAGTTATCCAGTTCAAGGGGGTCGATTGGACCTTTAATATCATGCTTTACACTCAAATTTGAACGATTTTCATTAGTCGAACGTTCCCACGGAATCACATCCGAAATTTAAGCATATGGCTTATTTATCCACTTTTTATAATGAAGCCTTAATTGTTAGAAATATTCTGTCAATTGAAGAACATAGAAGGACTTTTAATGAAGTAGAGCCTCATTTTCATTGTACGTTTGCTGTTTAAAGATAAACGATATCCAAGAAATTGTTAATGGCTATTGCCATAATATTATATAGAATTCCTTTGCTGATCTAAATGCAAGTCTCAATGAAAATATTGCTTATTACAACAATAATTTTTGTTTTATTTTATAACATTCTATGACGAATTATATCCTATGAACTTATTGAGTGATGATGAGTTTAGGATGATATTGACCCAAATGCGATTGAAATTCCACAAAGGCAGCAAGCAATAGATGGCAGTGCGACAAGCTTCAATGTTATATGTACAATTTGTGGTATGACTTGGATCATAAATGTGGAAAAGTCGTCTGAAGAGCCTCCAGCCGATCGAATCGAATTAAGTTCATAACCGCAGTGCCTCGTCTCGTGATGAACTGCATCCCGATAAGAAAATGTCGGCTCTTTAATTCTCCCTCTATGATTCGATATATTTACCCAGAGACCTTATTATATGATTCAATAAGACATTGCCTCCCGTTTGCCCGCACTCCTTCCTGTGGGGGCTCGTTGGTCCCCCATAATCTCCCTTGTACTACTACCCCCGACTTTCCCGCTGAATAAACACGAATGCAATGCCGCCAACCTTACGAATGCAAATGCACACAAATAGTAAAATAAAAAAACAACAAATATACAGAGAAAAAAACAAGAAAAGCACCAACTTCGCGGGAAAAAATACATAGCCGACTCCGAGCAGCCAACTTCGTACGGAGAGTTATGACTTAATATTTAGTCCAGTGGTAGAAATCGGAGGTTAATCCGAAACAACACTATAGATATAAACGATATATATATTATTTTTGCAAATATTTTTTAAAAATATTGTTTAAGTATAGCCTCTATTGAGAGTCTTCACAGTTTTAAAATTTGCATTAAGGGACGACGTTTTTACCTTGTTGGTTCAAAAAAATATTTTTTTTCATTGTGTATCAGAAAGAACCAATGTTTAAAAAGATAAGATATAAATGAAATTTGCAAAGTTATAATCCGACGAAGAGAAGCTGCTTTTCGTGAAGCCGAGGAGAGGAGAAACTTTAAACGCGTTTTTATCTACTGAACTACTTTTTACAAGCTCATGGAAGTGCTCTCACACGCCTTAGATGAACATTCTTTATGAAATTTGGTTGACATGTGTATAATAAACGTTTTCATCGCATAGACTACAATTATCTAAAAATATTCAACAAGTTTTTCTTAATGAACAAAAAACTACAAAAAAAGATGGTAAAAACACATATTTTTCTTTAATCGCTCATTTTTTTAAAATATTTATTCCTAATTATAATCTATTTTATAGACAATATTATACAAAGTAAAAGTATATTTAATTTTTTTGCTACAAATTACTTGTTCAGGACTTAGGACTTCCATGGTGAAAAATGTCATCGCTCGCGCTCCGACATACATGGCTCCCCCACTCACATTATTATACTTTGTCAAACTTTAAAAAATATGTTTATATTCAATAAAAATCGCTTAGTCAACATACTAAATATCAACATTCTATATTTAATACTTTTCGCATAAAAAAATGTTAAAAAATCGATCTCTTTTAGACTCAACAAGGTAGAAACGTCCCTTAAGTTTGTAAGCACGCGTATATGCGCGCGCGTATATTTCTTTGACAGCCATTAATATTGAACGTTTTTATAGTGAATCTATAAAGCTAGAAAAAAATGATCATCGGTATGTGATACAATATTTTTATTTGAAAGGTCTCAGTCCAATCAATATCAAAGCTGAGATAGGTTCTACTCTGGGAGAGTCTGCTTCTTCGTTTACAATATTAAAATATTGGGTGGCAGAGTTTAAACGAGGCCGTATAAACTGCCAAGACCATGACCAAAAATCTGAACACGAGAAAGCTATGTGCATGACGGGTGCCGCGTTTGCTCATAATGGAACAATGTACACGGAGCCAGTTTGTACAATTGCGAAATTTGGATCGTTGAGTGCTTAAAGATTAGCAGGGAGTGAGGATACAAATATGGAATTTGCCGAGATGCTAAAAAAAATAAAACGTAACCCGTCTACTACGAGTATTAAATATAATTTGGATAGATAGACAGGGTTGGATCGGCTGGGGGGTGCAGACGCGGGCGTTTCCACGCGGTAGACAGAGTAAATGAATGTGGCTAAAAATCACGTTAAGACTTCATTACGCTCGGAGGATATTTGTTTAAAATTTAGTTTTCCTGCCGTAGCGAGCCTGGGAGGAAATTTAATGGCTAAGTGAACGTAGAAAAGTGACTGGGCGGGGGGTCGTCGGCGGGCGATGGGGTGGTAGACATCGAGGGCAAAGAGAGATGCACCGGTCTCTTCCCGGGACTTATTTTTATGGGTTAATTTTAATATCTGATCATTCTATTAAGGCCAAAGAAAATTTCCCAGGAAACAAATCCTGACGGAAGGATATAGACGAGCGAATCAAACGCGGACGAGGCGTTCGCAGCATCTTCGCGATGATTCTCCAGCAAAATAAATAAACACAATTTTCGCTCGGTAATAATATTTATTTTTTCCCGCCATGGCGGGAAGTCAACGCGGAAATAAATTGGCGCGCAGGAAACAATACAAAAAGTAAGACGTGTATTGGATGCGGTGGTTGCAGTTCGCAAGTGCACCGTGGTGGTAGAAAATTTAAATTAGTGTAGTCAGAAGTAGGTAGGGTTGGTTCTAAATAGAGCCTTAAGGCAGTGCTCAAGTTAAAAAGTTAAAACCGCACCCAGCACTCAGCCAACTCCTCACGGTCAATGAAATCCATTCAATTAATTCGTTTTATTGCAAGGGTTGTATGGAATTGGAATCGACGTCCTTAAAACTCAATATTTATTGCTCGGCGAATTCGGCAGGATATTTAATGAGGACAAATGATTTAAGTAATATGAATTTGGACATATTTTCAATTTTTGTTCCCATGGAAACACAAACGACAAATAGATAGAATTGGCTTTGATTTTTTTTATTAGAAGAATTTCACCGAATGTTGAGTGCAAGCTAATGCAAGCAAAGTATTGTTTACACATCATTATTTGCTCAAGGGCAGGGCTATTCCTTAAGCTTTGCACTATTTAAATAAACATTTTTGCTTTTAATCAACATCGATACTTCTTATTGGATATATGCGATCGACATATGATCAGGGATTAACCTGTTAAGCGGGGAAGTTCCCTTTCAATAACGTAACATACAGCAGGCGCGCACATTTTCGTTAGGACGTATATATACGTCCCGCCCATCTGGCGTGAGTTCATATTATTATTATTTTTTAAAATGCTTAGAATTTATAAAAAAAAACAATGAAACGTATAGAGAAGTTAACAATTACAAAACAATAAACAAAAGCACGTAAAGAAAATGGAAATATTTTAAAATAATTGTTGACACGTAGTGCTACCTCACAATCCGAACACCAGTATGTAAATTCTTTCCCTTTTTTGTAATAAAATAGACATTTCCTGGCTTTAATTCCATTTTACTTGTTCTTTGAAAATGCCTTTCAACCAAGTGTGAGGGTTTAGGTGTAATGCTGTTTTTTGATGGCATAGGTTAGCTTTTTACTATGTTGTCTGAACTGAGAATCAATACGTCTTTTTTGTTCTTCCATTTTAACACAATAGCGAAGTGCGACCATTTTGCTACCTATCTTAAATTCATGTTAAAACATGTATCAAAAACTCACACATTCGTTAAACAAAAAAAGTCCCGTCTGCTTTAGGACTCAACATATATTTCGAGGACGTATATATACGTCCTAACCAATTTAGATGCAGCTTTCGTTGGACGTATATATACGTCACGCCTACTTAACAGGCTAAAATGATAAAATGGATATTTCCGATCAATTTCTTGCTTTCGCTTATAATTTTCAACAATAAGTCTTTGGATGAAAATATGATAGAATCCCAAAAAAAAAACAATTTTCATAGAATTTATGATCGATGTTGATATTAAATTGTTGTTGTTGCTTTAATTTTAAATTTGCTTTAATTTTTTAAAAAATCCTTTTATTGCACAAGTAGACATTGTTAAAACTGTTAAAAATATAGTAAAATAGTTACATAAGAAACAATGATAATTGAAAAAGAGATATTATATTTTTAAAATGGTACACATCTCTAAGAATGTCGTTTATAATTTTGGTGGAGAAATTCGGATTATTTCAATGCTTTACAGCTAATTCGCGAAATGCGCTCGAAGCAATCACTCTATCCAGATTGCGCCCCAACGACTCCATGACCGCTGGGGTCGCAGGTTTGCCCCTATACCAGCTTTTGTTTGCAAGACAGAGATTCCTGATGGGGACTTTTCTTATCTTTGTTCTAGTAAGAGAGCAAATTAAGTCAAAAAATATAAACACAGATTTAAAAAAGGTGAATATGTAAGTGGATAGTAAGGGTACAAAAGAAAGAGCTCCGTATGAAATGCTTAGAAAATCGAACAGCTAACTAATTAATTGATAAAAGATTTATCTAATTATTAAAGCTTAGTTATCCATCGACATCCTGACTCAATAGAAAATATGATAAATGTTATTTGGACCACATACTATCATAAAATTTCGACTGATGAAGCCCCTCAGTATTCATACTGTCCGGAAGGCGCAGATTCTTGGTGCAAATGGTAGAATAATGCAACTACAAGATCGTTATATTTATACAAGCATCCACCTGCTTTCAACGAGGAAGTTTAGCAATTTTAAGACCCATTTATGGAGAATTATCGTCTGATGATTTACAAGAAAGATGCTTTGGTTCGAATACGCAAAATAACAATGAGATTTTCAACGCGTGCGTATGGTTTCTGGTACCATAACAAATTATGTATATGAGAGTGAACAAATCAATTTTAGCTGCTGCAGATAGCTTCAATTGAATGCAAAGCCAAGAGGTCATCTTAATTACAATAACATGGAACAAACGAAGTCCATTTCACGACTCCGATTGTTCTGCATGCGGGGTATTCTTTTGGTGCTGAGGAATGAAGACACAACTCAAGTCGTCAGTCGCCATGGCCGGTAAACCACGGGAAGTGGTTGTTGGGCAAACAATTCTTATTGTTTTTTTTACTGTCGAAGCCAAAGATGTTGTATTAACCTTTGGCATCCCACATACGTGCCGGATTAGACAAAGGGGGCCGAAAAGAAGCCGCCTCATCAGCTCGGGCGAAATTAATTGTTGGGGCCCCGAGCGAGTTCATTACTTCTCCCGCGGCCATCATCCATCATTCGCGCCAATTAAACCACACGTTCGAAACATCTCAATACCTCACCTGGTCTTCGAGCTCCACGCACGAGATCACCTCTGACGGATGTCTCGGAGATCACACCGTGGACCGTAATTGAATACAATGCCAAAACTAATACACGAAACCAATATTAAACGAAAGAACATCATGGCTTGTGATTCTGGTCGGTCGCTCCAAAAGATCTGAGGCGAAAAGCGTGATGATGATAGTGGATGGGTTTACCCCGAAGCGTCCCATCACATATGTATATCATTGGTTTAATAACCCTAAATAGCGATCAATTGGAAATATATATCGATTGGTCGGATTATTAATGATCGCGAGCTTCGCCCGGGGCCGCGGTTGAATCGTACTCCGGTACCATTTTCTCGACTATTTTGTGCTCTGGCATTAAGTACTCAATGCTCGGGTACTGAGAATTGATCTTATTGTTACAAGCAATTTACAAGATATCTTGATCCACGGTTGTTTGTAATATCGAAATATCTATTTGATCCCTAGGCCGTCATACACGGCGAGCTTTGATCGAGAGTCGATATATCATAAGAATTTGTGCTGAATTTATAATTTATGTATAAACATGTAGTACTTATATATTGTATGTTTATTTATAACAAGTGTACATTATCTAGGCTATGTGGGTCTTCCCCTAGTCCAAAGTTTTGCTTAGGGGAAGAGGGTGTATTTTACTTCCCATATAAGCCTTTTTAGGTACAATCACCATGGCTTTCATAGATGCTAATCGATTGTAAAATTTTTCTACCTGAATGCAAACTGAGGAGATTTTTATAGCAATCATTTTTAATTACCACATGCGTAATAGTAATGAAAATAAAAACTAAAAAATATTTATAATTTTTAACGAGTGCCGCACAAACTGATTCCTGCAAATAAATGATTTAAGATGATTAAGTTATGTATAACTATTGGTACTACATATAATATACTTAGTAGCTTGAGCGATTTACCATCCCCACGTAGTAGAGCTGTTAACAGCAACATTTTCCATCTCTCTTCAGGTGCAATGTGTTATTTTACTAGCGCCATCTCTTGTGGCCCCACGGAGACATTGCACCTGCATACCGACAGATCGCTTCTTGCGCGTGCACCTGTGCCGGTTGGGTATTGACCCGCAGGAAGCGGGAGTTGGCTTGCCTGCAGGAGGTCGTTCCTCCTGTATCCAGATTCTCTCTCTCTCTCTCTTACTCGTGTGGAATAAATTGTTATTTAGAGAGAGAGTCTCTCTATTCGACGCCCGTCTATTCCCATCCATTCGTCCAGCAACATCACGGCTCGATAGAAGAACGGACCCGTGAGCTAGCGCGGCCATCCCGACGAGCACTTGGGGGCCGGGAGCCACCCGGGGACTCTGCCCACGAGAGCGCCCCCGCATCAACGTTACAAAACAATATTTGAAATATTATTTAAAATAATGATAATTTCACCACTCACTCATAGATTTTATTTTATTTTAACAATTATATTAATTATACCTACCTACATTAATTTTAAATCTACAACGCTGTATTTTTGTCTACAAATAGTTTACATTTATTATTATTAAATTAACGTAGTTTGCTTGCGATACAAGTTTTGATGGTATAAGTTTCAGTCCCTTAGTAAGTATTTGAAAAGAAACGCAGTAATACAGTTACGCAGTGTATTGCTGTGGGCGGAGCCCAACCACTCTCTCCCGTGAGCGGAGCTTAATCGTTGTATTGCG